>BSBK01003212.1:315000-472986 GCA_027943335.1 Chamaecyparis obtusa
TCTTTCCCTTTTCATTTAAGCATTTCATTTCTTATAATTTGATATTTCCTATACTGGTTGCACGCACACCGTACTAGTATCCTGAATCAATGTTGTAATCCTTTACTCACATAGGTATCTTAGATAGAGAGCTAATTGAGCCTCTCAGCTAGTCTTAATGACTCGCTCCTTCTATTTTTATAGACTAAACATTTTTATCATTTTATATCATTAAGTTATCTTAGTATTTATTATTATTCACCTAATTAACTTATTGTCCTTAAATTTAATTAATCTCCATATCTCACTAGACTACTAGTTAAAGTGAAGTGGTGTTGGGATGTTCATCCCTTATGATTTTACCAATTTTGAAGGGTGGAAAATCCTCTTCTCCACATTTTGGAAAACTCTACATGAAACGTAAATCAAACTTTGACTTTTCATCATTTGTCCATCCTTAAAGTGATAGTCCTTTTGTGAACATGATCATTATCACTTTGATCTTGCATCCAAACTAGAGGATTAAGAATGTGGATTTAACCTTCACACATATGGATGCCTCGTACTGTAGAGAGACTTTTGCACTATACATCTTTTCAAAGATCAATGAAAATATCATTAGAAGTGTTTGGTTGATCGAGACTTTAGATTTGATGCAATCATGGAGGAGATCCTCTTTGCAAATGGGTTACATTGGGTGAGGTATGACGAGTGAAAAACTACCATTGAGACAAATAATAGACTTTATATTCCCCCTATGGGGTCCAATACCTTGAAAATCCTCGTGGGATCCAAGATGGTGTCAACTATAGTCATAGTCATCCCTGAGTTGGACCTCTTTCATGTGAACCTATGCATCCCATGGCTAGTCTCTATGGGGGTAGTCCCGTATGTTGTTTACAAATGTTTAAATATCTCCCATGAGGGTACTGTGCATACCATATAGGATATTGGATATTAGCCCTTGGTATCTCATGGGGGATTTCTTCTTGATCATTTTGGCTTGCTATACTAGGACCCTTGGTTCCTTGAGAAGATCTCTTATTTAAGGTGTATAATAAGTATAAGATCAAATAACTTACCTAAAATTTTGTTTAATTTATAGTACTTGTGGCCCCTCCCACTTTCATTCATGCATCTTATCTTACTTCTACTTTATAAGGTGGTTTGTCTTTTATTATGTCTTTGTCAAGGGCTAAAGGGAAGTATGTTCCTTAAGTTAAAAATCATCATCTACCATGAACCACACAATCTCAACTGACACATCCTATTCCTATGACTATGTCTAGCATAAACAAGGGAAAGACACCCATATTGCTAAGGTCTAATGTCCATCCTTTGTTTGAGTTGCCATCCTTGCGTGCATTCTTCACCCCTAATATCTATGAAAAGAGTGAGTGGTTTTTGCATACTCACTCATCATCCTTGGCACCTATTTATTATACTTTGAAGGTACTTTGTGTTCCTTTAATTTTTCCTATAGAAAAACAAGGAAGGGCATCCACAAATAAGCCTATAGTATCCATTTCAATAGCACCTCCTACTTCATCGGTGGTCCACCTTCCTCTTTGCCAATTACGATATTGATGACCTTTCCTACAGAGATGGATGCTACTAATCCTTTTCATGATTATCTTTCTAGTTTGGACACATGGTAGAACTAGTTTGCACATTAGTGGAAGCATCGTTGGTGAGCAAAAACTTTAGAATGTGAGGCCAAGAGTGATTTTTCATTCCCTGTGTCCACTCCAACTGAATCTACACATACTTTCTATCTTACTATTGTTGTATCTACATCTTGTCCTACTCTATCCTGTATGTTTCTTCCTACTGCTTAGGGATTTTTTGATGTTCCTCGCCCTAAATGGGTCTAGGTATTCATCTATCCATCTTTGGAACATCCACTTATCACCTCACTTCCTAGTATCCTATTGTTCTCCCAAACCATGACTATGTCACACACATAGTTTGTGTTTAATATAGTCATGTTTGTTTAGCATGTCTCATCTTCAAACCCTTGTCACAATTTTCTTGGGGTCCTTAAGCTTTCCATAGTTGAAATTTTTTTTTTATCCTCCATCATTTTAAAGCAAGTTCAAGTAGGGCCTAATGCTTAAATTTCTTTATTGGAAATCAATTCATTTGACTTCTATGTCTCCATCAATGTTTGATGTTGAGAAGGCTATGCCTTATCTAAAGTTTTTTATTTACCCGTTTCCAAAAGTTATGGATGAAACTCCTCCTTCCTTACCTTAGGTTTAGTCACATACATCATTTGATCTGTGCATATTTGAGTTTCTTGAGGATATTCTAGAGTTGTCAACTATCTTTACAAGATCATGGATTGTTGCCTTAGCATAGCTATTAGATGAAAATATTGAGGCTACTTTATCCTTGATTGTAGCTATTGGTGAGGTGCTTGGGGCTATTTTAGCAGTTATACATCTTCAGGCTCACCCTTCCTTGCCTTGTGATCAATATTTGGAGGATAATTATCTACTATTAGAAGATCATTAAAAGAATACATCTTCTTATTTGTAGATTAGAGTGTGTATGTGTGTGCTCCTCTATGTGTATTTTTATATGTTGTTCTACCTTGAAGGACCCAAGTTACTATATTAGTACTTTGAAACAAGAGATGTACATGTTGTACACTTATTTTTTTTAATCTACTTCTTCTATATGTCATATCTTGATTTTTGACATCCAAGGACAATGCAAAGTGTTGGGAGTATTTAGACCTTCCTCCATGTTGACTCAAAGTTTTATTTTATCTTTGTCTTCACGTTCTCTTTTTCAGATCCTAAACTTTAGAAACATGATGAGTAGCTCATATGAAAATACACATTAATTATTTTCATAGCTATGGGTTATTTTGATGCCAAATAATCAGATCCCCCTATCTTTATGTTTATGTGATGTTGTAGGTATCATGTATCATCTGTTACAAGGTGGCATTCCATGGAAAAAATTCATCATGTTAACAGTCCACAACATCTTCTTTTCTCATTCGAATGTCTTGTGTTCCCCTTATATGCAACATGTTCCATTCTAAGGGGGGGCTATCATATCTACATCATCTTCATTTCTAAAATTTAAATATTGTTTTTATTGGTGTATTTCATTAATTAGGTTACTGTTAGTTTAGAATAAATATAATAATTAATTAATTGTTAGTTTTCGTGGGACTTATTCATTTGAATAAGTTAGTTAGTTGGCTTACATGGAAAACATATGGCTTCATAAGCCAATGCAAATGAATGTAAAAACATATGATTGAATCTATTAAATGTTAGTTTCCATGTTGTAATCTGCGATATGGTTTAGACTACCAATTGTATAATACAAAATGGGGATCATGTAAAAATACTAATTTCCCCACTTCATAAGATACATTGGAATGAAAAATCACCTCAAGACAAGTATGAACGACACCAATTGAGAGATGTCAATGCAATACCTATGCTTGAAGGGTTTTTTTTTAATTTTTTATTTATCGATAAAAGGTCGAAGCCCTAAAGAGTTTTTTTATTAATATACATAATTGTTTTACAGTGTGACCCCACTCACTGCAGGCGCTAGTAGGAAAGAGCAGGGTTGAGAAAACCTCCAGCCTTGCCCGGGACCAAAGGTCCTATCCATATACAAAAATAATGTGGGCATACCCACGACTCGTACAAAGATGAGATTTATTAAATACATAGTTTCCGTAGGCATACCCACGGCTCAATACTTATTGAGATTTGTACATTCCTTCATGGGCATACCCATGTCTTGAGTTTCCTCGAGATATGATTTTTTAAAAATCAATATCTAAAAGTTATACATTGATTATTAAACAATGATTAAGCCAGTCATGTTGTTAAGACAAAATCTCTGATCTTCCTGCTTTGTCGTGATTAGGACTTGAGCCTTGCTTGGTTAATCCTGCCTAAAAACTAGACAAACAAACCTCCACATCCAGGGATCAACTAATATCGAAAAAACACATTTTTTAAATCTAAATTCACAGGGCTGATGAATATTAATAAGAAAATTAAATAAAAAGATAAGGAGTAATTACCTCTTGGAGTTGACTATAATCATTATGTATTGGTTATTCATTCTTATTAAGATCCAATAACTTGTCAATGTTAGTAACTTATGCATTTTGCATTTTAAGTATTAACCTGCCTCTGTTCTAATTTCCATATTAGATTTGGATACCAACCTAGCTTTCAAGGAAACTAAAATTAATTACCTAGCCATCCATAATTTGTGAATATATGTACATGTCTATAATCATAAAAAAATTTGAAATCATATATATAAATATGCCTAAGAGGGAAAGAGAAAACCCATGAAGACTCAGATATACATATCAATAAAATATAAGCCATAAACTCAAGAAAAAATGTATATGTATCTATATATATAAATTTTCATACATATATGAAAGGATCAAACACCAGTATGAAAGCATTTTATACCTATTAGTCTTTATATGGGATCGAAAAAGGGAATATACATTGTTCATTAATTGTTAATGCTTGAAGGGTTTTGATTCCTTTTGTTGCTTGTGATTTAGGAAAGAAAGTGATGATATTGATATGCAAAAGACTAAATAAGAACAAATTTGATCTAAATCAATTGAGAAAACTGATGTGAAAGAGGAGGGAGAAGGATTTGAATGCACTTAGAAATGAAATAGAAAAAGTGAACTTTCAGCCTCAAATTTGTGATTGTTGGAATACTAGAATGAGCTATAATAGAAGATCTAAGATCTAGAGGTTGTAAATTGACTTCCTACCAAATTTTAGCAAAAAATGGCAATGAAAAAGTGGGTACTCAATCTGTACCTAAGGACGAAGAAGGCATTTGATTTGTTCTTGACACTTTCATATGAAACTTTCATGAAATTTGCAACTATTCTTGCATTTCCTAAAAAAGATCTTATAACTTCGTTACCTATTTCGACACATAGAAAATGGGGAAAAGGTTGGGAAAAAAGGGTTTGCCTTGGTCAAACCCCTATTTAGAAATCAACCTTCAAATTAAATTGAGATTTCATAATGAAAGATAAAATAAAAGATAGATCTGAAACACAAATCACCTTATACCTGGATGGCACAATGCTTCTTTGGATGTGATCACAAGTGTTGATGCAATAAATTGAACTCCATAAAAACCCAAAAGGAAATCATGAAACCAGATCCCTTGAATGATGGATGTTTATAGTTTTCCGCAATTCTTGATGAAAAGGAAGAACAATGCCTTGAAGATCTTGAGGATTTTCTTGTTTTCTTGGTTTCTTGGTTGGATCCCTTCTCCTCCTTTTTGTTGTTCTTGTTATGAAAGAATGGAAAAGGGAGGCCTTTATATAGAGATTTCAAAGTGAAATCACTTTTAAGCCAACTTAGAAAAATGATAATGACCTACAAATATAGCTTTGGGGAGTGTGAGACCATAAAATCCCACCCTTAAAATTTTGAGCAAGAATGTTGGGGACACATCGCCAATGACGATGTGTACCCAAAAAGTCAACCTATCCCTTGCAAAATTTGGTGAAATTTCATAGGGAGAAAATTGACAATTTGTAGGCCTCAAAAGACAGACCGTGCAAATATATGAGGTCAGTAGATGTGGAAATCATGCCTCAAACTTTAAAACGAGGTAAGACCAATCTTAGAGCGAGGATATGAAATAAATTATTTGATTGGACTGAGAAAATAGAGGATTGCACTTATAAATAAGGGCTAACCTCGAGTTTTGAAGAAATCGAACCTATATAGGACTTATAATGTTAATTTGGAGGTCCAGTAAGTATTAGGAGAATGTGGAATCAAAGTGGGAACCCATACATACTAAAATGGGGCTAAAATGAGCACCTAATCAAGGGTGCTTACTTTTTAGGACTATACACTAGTTATTTCCCTTCACTTTTGGTATTAGAGAAAATAGTGTTTTTGTGCCTATGATTTGTGATGAGGAAACACATGGATGATTTCTTGTAGCATGTTGTTAGACTATACATTTAGTAACATTGCAGGCACACGTTTGAACCTGGACGAAAGGGAAGATGGAGATTTATTAGGTGCATAGTTTCTCTCCATTTGATAAAGGCTTGTTGAGAAAATTCAAGCACAACCTCTAAAATTTCAACATGCCATTTGGTGTTGCATAGTTTCTCTTTGTTTTGGTTAAGGCGTGAAAGAATTTGTATAAGAGAAGAAAGTGATAAGAGATCATGGCAGATACAAATGCAAAGTTGTGGATAGAAGTCTGAAGGTCATGTGTTAATGTTTATGTTGCATTGGTTGTTGCAGAGGAAGGCAATATGAACTGTGAATTTTGAGGAAAATGGTGCATTGTTCACTGTATCTCCTTTGCGAAATTATGAAATTAGTTATGTAATTTTTTTTTTGTCTTTATACCTTCTTATTTCATTTTCTATGAAGTATTTTTCAATAAATATTCTTTATGCCGATTCGAAGTCTCTATGAGCAAAGCATAGAAGTGGAAGAGATGACTTAATGGTGAGGTAAGAGAGGCTTTACATGAATGAATATCACATATTCTTGCTGCTAGAAAGTCTTAAATGTATTGAATATCCATCTTCACGTAGTGTAGTTGTGAGTAAAGGCTCATATCTTTTTTATAGCATTGAATCCTTGCATAGAATATGGTATGGTATTGCATTTGGAACTTATTGCTTGAAGCTATGAACTTTGCCCCGATCTGATGTGATATTTGGTTTGAAGAAGTTTTCACTTAATGCAGAGCTTTAGGGTGCAACATGTATATTTTTTGGAGGATCAAAATTCTAAGCATTATTGGATTGTCGAATATGTATGCAATTTGTGAGTTTGAAAGAGGCATTTTATTTGACATTATTCAGGAATTTTTTAGTATATGGAGTTATTTTTGGAGGTATGGGTCTATCATTTTTGGAGTTATTCTAAAATATTTATGTTTTTTAGGTCATATTTGATGTATGTAATAGGGAAATTTTAAATTGACAAAAACAATCAAAACCAAAGAACTAGTTCCTAAAATCATTCCATTGTCCTCTACCAATAAGGACCTATTTGATATTTTTGAAACTGCTCTCACTAGCACAATATTGTATAGATGATAACTTAATGGATGAGATTTAAAAAATGCACTATGAAAATGCTAATATAAGATCTATAATGCTAAATGCAAGATGAAGGATGTGAAAATGAACTAAGCTAAGAAGATGAAGATATAATTAATGAAACTAAACCATGATGAAAATGATCTAGATAAACTAAGATGCAAATGAAAATGCTATGAATATGCTATGGAAATGACACTAAATTAATCACCATGCCATGAAAAATACACTACCTACCATGATGCAAGCTACAAATAAATTCATGATGCTCATATGGATGCAAATAACACTAGCATGACTTCAATATCCAAATATTGTGGATCCTTTTTCCTTAAAACATGAGGCCTTTTATAATATTTCCAAGGTCTGAGGATGAAGTGGCATGAATCAATGATTGGGATTCGATTTGCTGAAGATGAAGGGCTGAGATGGTTCCAGGAGGAGAAAACAATATTGTCATGTTCCTTCCAATCCATAGGGTGAGAAGTGTGAGTTGTTTGAGCCAATTTAAAGGCATGTGTCCCAAGAGGTTGAAAGGTTTGAATAGAGGACATGTGGCCAAGGAGGAAAAATGAGAAATATTGTAGGTCAGAGAGGATGTAATATCCTTTCCATGTGGCCTTGGTGGTTGAGAGAAGGAATCTCTACATTTTGGAGATAAATACCCATTTATTAATTGGAAAATTGGAATTTCATGTGACATGGTGAGGTGAGATGGAGGAGCGAAATGAAGTGGAAATGATTTTAGATGGAGTTAAATTGATTTAATGAGAGATGGAAGAATATTAAGAGATAGAAGCTATACAATTAAATATTTAAATTTAACTATATAGTAGAGGAAATAATTGTTTGATTGAACAAATGGGTATTTAATAGATTAAATTACTAGGCCAATTTTATGCATATACATTTTTCATGATGCACCATTAGCAGGAGAGTGAACAATTTCCCTAAATCCAATTATTCTTTTAAATGTGCCAATATCCTCATTGTTTAATTTTGTTTCCTAGATCATAATAATATCTAAAAGTAATGCAACGCTTAATAATGTGTTGATTGTTAGGGGTATTCATGCCCCTAACATTCTATGTAAGGAGCTTCATGGCTCCTTGGAAATGACCTTCCCCTTCCCTGCATAAAACTTAGAGATGAATTTGGTTTTGTACACACTAAAATATGCACTTCTATGAACCATTGCATACAAGGTTGCTCAAGAATGAGGCCTCACAAAGCGGCTCATAGCTCTCTATGCATGGAGTTGCAAGGGACTATGAGTTTTGCTCTCAGCTAGAGCTACAAGAAGGTGACCTTGCTAGTCAACCATACAATGAGAGATTCAAGTGAAGACAAGGGCAAGAGTGCCAATATCTCCAAGAATCTAAATGGAAATGCAATGCAAACTATATAAGAATGCAAATCTAAGCTAAATGATAATAATGCAATGCTTGAAAAGAAATCTAATCTATGAAAGGAAATAGCAATGGATTACAAATCCTTCCTATTTAGACTATGTGAGATTGCATAAAAGGAAATCTACTCTAAGAATGTCATGAATGCAACTATGAAAGCAAAATAAAAGAAATGCAACAACAAGGTCTTCAAAGCTTGGATGCAAGGATGTCTTCAAAAGGCTCCAAAACCTGCAGCATAACAATAGCATAAAAATGTGGGTATATGGATATGCAAATGAAGGAGAGAGCTCTCCTTTTATAAGAAATGAGGAGAAATGGACCATGGAGATTAAGAGGCAAAAAGTCTTAATCAGCGATGGAGGTTGAAAGAGGAGCAATCCATGTGCACAAGTATCCTCCAATGAGAGTGAAGTGTTGACTTTTGAGCCTCATGTGAGACAAAAGGTGCTTTTTCCCTTTTTATAAAATAGGAATAATGTTTTATTTGTGCAACTTAGGATAAGAGGAAAGTGGGGCTTTTTTATTTAATTGAAAGGGGAGGAAATATTCCTTTTAATTAAATAAAGACTTAGGATAAATGGTTAGCCCATAGGATAAAAATCCAATATATGATCGAAATTAGGATTTGATCAAAAGATTGATATTGTTAAAAATATTGATTAATGATCAAAATGATTCAGGATTGATAAATCAAATAAATGGGGCCCAAAGTCTAGGCGACCATTTTAGGGTGCATACATTTGCCCCTCTTTGACTAATGTGTGATCAATTTGGAAACACATGTAGTCAAAGAATGAAGTTGCAATGTGAGATCGATTTGGGATCACAAAACAACTCAAATATGAGGTCGATTCGGGATCACATCTGGACAAACATAAACAAAAGCTTAGACCAACACCGTCACTGCTAGGTGCAAATCAAGCTTTAGACAAAACTATCACCGTCGCTGCTAGGCAATAATCAATGTCTAAAAAATGGGAGATAAGAATCTCAAGTTTTGAGCAAAAGCTCACAAAAGATGTCTGAATCAGGAAAATCAAGAGAATTAGGGATGAGAATCCCATAAATACTGCCCCCTCGGAATCGAAATCGAAATCAAGTAGAGGAGAGGCAAAAAAATTGATAAGGTTGATCAAATCATAATCGAATGTAAGGGTCAAATAGGTTAACCATTAGGCAATGAAACATGCCCCAGTGAGGAAGTAGAAGAATAGAAATAAAAGACTAGAAATAGAGCGAATGAAAGATTAGAAAATTTGAGAGACATGGAAGGAAGAAATTCCACCGAAAATCAAATTATGCCTCAAAAGGTCAATCAACTGCGCAGAAGGGGGGGGAAAGAATTTGAAATGCGATTTTGACTATGAAGATGACCTCGGATTTCGATTTCGAGTCCGAAAATGGATCCAGGACGTCGAAATTAGCTAGGGGTGCAATTTTCGCGCAATTCCGAGGTGTTTTGAAAATTAGGTCAAAAAGTCAAAATGCTATAAAAGGGGTCAAAATGTCATTTTCAAAAATCATTTGTCTTTTAGTGATTTGAGAATTTCAGAGCTTTAGAGAGAGAAAATGGCTCAGCAAGCAGGAGTTCCCGTCCACAGGCATCGATTCGAGCGCGCCCGGTTGCATAACCGGCCACCACACTATCCTGCCCCGGTATGTTTTCGAAAAACTCGAACTTTTTGATCATTTCTAGCATTTAATAGCTTTTTTAGCACGTTTTTTTCAAATTTTAAATTTCAAAATTTTTTTGTTGTGCGAAATATCGCGCGATACTTTAGAAGTATCGCGCGCTTTGGGGAGAAGTATCGCGCGATACTTCGCGCGCCCCAAAAGTATCGCGCGCTTTGGGCATCAGTATCGCACGATACTGGGCGAAAGATCGCGCGATAGTGGGCGAAGTATCGCCCGACATAAGGTTTATCGCCCTACTATAGGGAGAAGTATCGCACGATACTTCTCTGAAAAAGAATATCGCCCAGTTGAAAATTTTGATATTTAATGCATTTTTTGAGCAAGAATGACATGGGTCTAGACAATGTTACATTTTTAAGATGTTTTATACTGAGTTTTTTTTTTTTTTTTTTTTTTTTTTTTTTTTTTTTTTTTTTTTGGACATCCATCATGATATGTACTAACAACGGATTTGGTTTTGGCTTGCAGGAGGTTTTTCCGGCGCTCATCATCAGAGCGCCGAAGGTGACAGGATTACGGTGTGTCCGAGATCTGGATGATCCGGGCAATGCCGATATCAGGGCTATGGGATTCCGGTATCTGCTGAGATACCCATATATCCGAGCGGACCATGGGTTGTTGACTGCTCTTGCCGAGAGATGGCATAGTGAGCACAACACCTTCCATCTGCCTACTGGAGAGGCGTCGATTACTTTGGAGGACGTCTACAGGATCTTACGAGTGCCATGCCACGGAGAGCCTGTAAGTATGATCATGTTTTGATATATAATCATAAATGTAATGTTTCCATGTGATGAAAACTAACATGATTTGTTTGTTGTCACAGGTGTACTATGATCAGGACGTCACTGAGGGGCGCCGATTGATTCAGGAGATGTTTCAGGATGTGACCATCCTAGACAGGCATGTCAGCTGGGAGCGACTGCTTGATGGCTTTGGCAGAGATTATCCGGTGCCATGCATTGTGGCATCTATCATTTCACAGATCCTGATGACTGATCGCAGTCAGAAGGGATTCCCGCTCGGATGGGGCAGGCTACTGGTAGACTTGGTAGGCAGGCCTCGACGGATGGCATGGGGGCCTGCGATCTTAGCAGAGATGTATCATGAGCTGCATGAGATCGTTTACAGGGACGGTCGGACATGGGCGTGCGGTGCCATCCTGGCGCAGGTATGGGCATGGGAGCACATTGCTGTAGTGCGTCCCAGGATTCAGCCGAGGGAGAGGAGGTACCCATTCATCTACAGGTACATCGGGTTTATATCACATGCCCACTCAGGGGATGTGACCTACTATCGGCGGATTCTAGATGAGATAGCCTCATTCACATGGAGGCCATACAGGGATGTGGAGGGATGGAGTGATGCAGATGAGGAGCTCAGTTATATGCTATGCAGTCGGCCACTGGTAGGTCGACATGCAGATATCACAGAGAGGTTTTGCATCAGTCGGGTGTGGCGGCAGTTCGGGAGGCAGCAGCGAGTCTCGACAGAGACTACTACCTATGCCAGAGCCAGGGATGAGGAGGGACATGGGTGGCTACCCATGCTGGACTATCAGCAGGCTGTCGCAGAGACAGCGAGTATCAGGAGCGAGCCCTGGGAGTATTTCCCAGATGTGGCAGACGCAGGGGCTGATGGAGCCTACAGAGCAGAGCGGCGGAGGGTACCATTCCCTCGATTTACGGTACCAGATGCTCAGGTGCCAGCGCCGGGAGGAGAGGGAGGAGACGGAGGGGACGGAGGAGGCGGAGGGGACGGAGGAGAGGAGGGAGGAGATGGAGGGGATGGCGGGAGGGGGAGAGGGAGGAGGATGGAGAGAGGAGAGGGGTCAGGTGGCCGGAAACGGTCACGGGGACAGAGATCAGCCACTCCTGAGGAGGAGGCGAGACCAGCTCGCCGGCAGGCAGAGGTACAGCAGGAGCAGCCTGCGGGGGGAGAGGACCTGAGAGCCCAGATACAGGCTCGGGAGGCAGAGATACAGCAGCTGCGGACCACCATAGCTGTGAGAGATCAGCAGCTCCTGGATTTGAGGGCAGAGCGGGATCAGCAGATAGCTGATCTTAGAGCAGAGATAGCACGCCGTGAGGCGATGGCACAGACCGAGGCACTGGAGCTCCGACGGGAGTCAGCGAGGGCTGCTTATTATCACGGATTATATCTGCAGGCCGTCCCTGAGGGTGAGAGAGCACCATCATACTCTCAGCGGGCAGGGGTATCAGACGTGGCTTTTGATAGGAGAGCTATGCCTCCTCCACCACCACGAGCTCCTCACGAGGGTGGTAGCGAATCTTAGGTCTTAGGTTGTAGATGTTTGGACATATTTTGAGACTTTTGATCCAGATTTTGGGATCTCATATTGTATATCATGACATTTATTGATTTATGAGATTACTGGATGTTCGGTATATCATGTGTATTTGTCTCACTTATGATGGATGTATCAGTTTATGTATATTGTCTTGTCATTTTGCTCAAAATGCTTATGTATGTGCTTATGTATGTTCTCTCTCTCATAGTTGTATGTTTAATTCTCATATGTATGATGTAGACTTATGTTTCTTGAAAATGACAGTTTTGATATAGATATGATGATGTGATTAACCCCTTGTGATGAACAGGAACAGGTTCGAGATGAAAAAGACAAGGAGCGAAAGACATGATCAAGAAGAAGAGCAGGTGAGCGCAGTTGACTAACAGGTCCATGTAGGATGAGAAGGAGAGCTCTCTCCATGTGCAAGATGCAAGATTAAACTAACATGACCCTAAAAATGCAAGCTACTATGAAAGTGGTTGACTTGCAAGGTCACGACGCTTATAGACATCTAATTATCATCATCGAGCGTTATTGGTAGCGTCGTAAGATCATATAATGCACACTAGCGTAACTATGTGGATATGAATATGATCTTTATCAGATAGAGATGTGGGAATCTCACCTATGCATCAAAGACATATAGGTCAAGATGACTAATGCAGTGAGATCACCTAAATTTGATATGGCGAGATTATGCTTGTATCAAGACACATGAATGTCAGGATAGCTAAAAGCATGCACTCGCAAAACAGTCAAGGATAATACCTTGTCAATCCATAGTGTCAAGTAGGACCAGCATAAATGCTCATGACAGTTAGAAACAACAAAATATACCCACAAGCAGATAAAGAAAGAAAACATGTTCTCATTCCCTCAGTCTTCTAGCTATGCATCATCGAAAACTTCTCAGGGAGAGATCACTCATCAAAAGAAATCCTCATAGACAGCACACAAAGAAAAATAAAGTCATCATATCGCCAGCGAGTTGATTGTTTAAGTGCGTGTGTGTTGGTCATAGAGTCAAATTCTGAGTATCTTATCTGCAAATGGGAAATATCGCATCATACTGTGGACTATTGGGTAAGACATCTGATAAGTGTTAAGAAACACTCGACGCAAGGGTAGTGTTGAAAAACACTGTTTGGGGTGGTGTTGAAAAACACCTGTTGTGAAATGCCCCAAGAGACAAACTCACCAAAAGGACCTATGCGAACAGTTATGCCCCCTAGACAAAGACAAAGACCAATTCCAGACTAGGCCAAATAAGGTCAAGGCATGATGACAAGTGGCTAAGTGTCGAGGACGCATGCTAACAAATAGGGGTGCAAAGGCCTCAAGTAGCGCCTGTTTCCAGGTTTTCACCACTTGGACTCTTTTTTTCATTTTTTCATTTTTTTGATTTTTTTGTATTTTTGCTACCAAGGCGCCTATTGCTAGGTTTTCACCAAGGCACTTTTTCTATTTTTTTGAATTTTTGAATTTTTTTGATTTTTTTGTAGTTTTTTCTCAGGACTTTTTATGCTTTTTTAGGATTTTTTTCAGCAATCATATATCAATTTTTTTGGTATTTTTTCAGGATCAATAAGATATATACAAAAGATGCCCCCAAACAGAATGGGCATTAAACTCATGAGCAAGATCACATTGTGCAGTCCCAATGTCTAGGAAGGTGAGGGACAAGAGGGATCACCAAGCTGGTGAAAGAGATGGAAGACATGAGAATGAAGGAGAGTGAAGGGACAAAATCCTCAAGGTCAAACTCCTCAAGAGTACCCAAGCTAGGGAAAAATTATTGTCATGTAAAGCGCATTTGGACAAGCAATGAGAGGCTAGCATAGGATAAGTCACAAAAGTGTAATGCAAAAGAAGGAAAAGATGCAGTCCAAAGGAGTAGACATGTCAAGAGGCTTCATAGCATCATGTTTTACTCTTTTTTTTTATTAGATCAAGACCAGAGGGGAAAAGGATAGCGAAAGGCTAGAATGAATGAAGGAAAATGAATATGAAGGCTAAGCATGAATGGAATGAAAACAAGATCATCGTAAGATAGCTCACAAAATAGCCAAATGTTCATGTATAGATCAACATTATCAAGATCAAAGAGAGAAGATGGAATGGATGAAATATGTAGAAGAACTACGCATGATGCCTGATTGTCAGGTTTTCATCATGGTACTTATCCAAGGTGCCACAAGAGAGTGGTTTTCACCATAGGATGAATTTATTTCTCTTTACTTTTGCTACCAAGGTGCCTGTTTCCAGGTTTTCACCATGGCACATTTTCAATTTATTTTTTCTTTTCTCTTCTTGTTTTCATTTTTGAATTTTTCTATTTTTTTGAATTTTTTTCTATTTTTTGGAAGAAGGCAAGCCTTTTAGATAATGCTCCTCGAAAGGATAAATCATTGATATACCAAGGATCCAAAATGAAATGCTCAAAGATGCTGATAGGGAAAGGAAAACGCATGAGGAATAGGCAAATGAGGAAAAAAAGAGAAGGTAGAAGGATAATGAATGGAAGGAATGTGAAAAGGTAGATGGAAAGAAAGGTAAGATCAACGTCAATACACACCTTGAAGAGTGATAGGAAAAATGGAGGAAACGTAAACCATATTCTAGTCCAAGTGCAAACCATATTCTGGTTCATTATTGCTATGTGACTCCTCGAAGAGAGGATTGGTGTGCTTGTTATAATTCTCAAATGTGAATTGAGGAATACGAGAAGGAATATGGAAAATGTTTAGTAGAGGTTGTGGTTTAGGCACATGGAATGGAAGAATGTTTTTGGAAGAAGATGAGGCGGAAGTCTTTGGAAGCTTGAATGTCAACTTCACTTTTTGCTCAACATAAGACTCTTTCAAGAGAGACTTTGGAATCCATATAGCCTTAGGCTTTTCATTTCCTTTTGATGACTGAGATAGAATATCTTCAATGATGGATTTTGGAACCCATACTTGTCTTGTAGTTTTCTTCTTAGATATCTCTTTCGACTTTATATATCCATGTCGATTAGAGGGGACATGACGATCTTCTTTTTTTGATGGATTCTTGTATTGCTTCTTTTTCTTGTATTGAACATTCAAGTTACTTCCAAAAGACTTGGGACTTGTGGAAGAAGAAGGAAAATATGACTGGTATAGATGGGTGGATGGATGAAAATGATTCAAGGGTATGCATCTATGTTGATCTTGAGGAAAGATAGGAGATAGAGGGATGTAAGGACCTAAAATGGATGATGAATTAGGATAATTAGGAGGGGAAAGTGAAGGGACATAAGGACCCAAGATGGAAGGAAGACATGAAGCCCTTAGTATTGGTGGAGGAGGTCCAAGGATGGACGTGGAAGATGAAAAAGGATAATCATTAAGTTCATCAGCATCTATATCACAACCAAGGATATCAGCATCTTTAGAATGAGCATTAGGATTTTCAACAGGATCATGCACATCTTGAATAGGAGCAGTTTCTTTGATAGGATCATTCGTAGCTTGCAAAGATTTAGGAAGAGCAGAAAGCGGAAGTGAACATGGAGTGGTAGAACAAGAAGATGGAAGACTTTGATCTTGACAAGTATCATTGGGTAGCATAAGCGTATCAACTTTATTTTGATTTTCAATAGGTTTTACATCATAAGTAATGACACCATTTTTAATAACCTTAATGGAAGTATCATCTTTGGAAAGTGCAAGTGTGGTAAGGTTATTTTGATTATCAATAAGCTCAATGGTGTAAGTAGTAGCTTGATCTTGCTTAGGAGATGGTGGAATGAATGCGAAAGAGCGTAAAGGATCGAAAGAACCATGAAATGGAGGAGATACATCATGAAGAGAATTGGATGACATGGAAGGTTCTTGATCTTGATCTTTCTTTATGTTCTTTTCTTTATCATTGTTAGAGTCCTCTTGACATGGAGCCACTTCTAAGGACAAGAAAGCAGGTTGGAATTGTATGGAAGACTTTGGAAGAGGTGGTGAAGGATTAGCTGAAATAGGCATTATAGCGGATGAAAGCTTAGGCTCTTTAGGTTTGACATTATTGAAAGTATTTGCAGCCAAGTGAAGGTTATTTTGAGTATCTTTAAGAGGTGGCCCTTGAGGATAACTATAGGGAACCGCATGGAAAGTCTTAGGATCTTTGTTGGATGAAGGATTTGTGAAAGATTTGGAAGACTTAGAAACTTTAGGAGATGTGTGGATGTTGGAGGAAGTAGAGGATGGAAGGGAACCATCACAAGACAAAGGTTCAGCATTAACATGATCTTGCTGGAGAGTGTAATCTTTATTTTGAGCATGAGAGTTTTTAGACAAGACATGCTCATAGTATCTTCGTTTATAATCAGCACGGAAAGCTTTTTCTTCCTCAATAGAAGTAGATGTATCATATTGTTCACAACAAATATCATAATTTCTCTCAAAATCAGAATCATATGGATCCCCATCACAATCTACCCAATAGGATGACCCTTTAGTAAGCCTAAGCACACGACGAGGAGGACTCTTAGGAATAGAGTTGTCATAAGTATTGCTACATTGTCCATCATCATAGTCATCATAGTCATCATAGTCATCAAAGGTAGGTGTGTCACTCTTTGTGGAAGAGACATCACAAGGACTATCATGTTGCTCTTTATGGTATGTCTTCTGAAGAGAAGTAAGACTCTTAGGAGAAGTAGAAGAAGAATGAGATCGTGAAGAAGAGAAAATTGAAGACTTAGTGGAAGAAGAAGACTTGGATAATGAGGAATTTGAATAATGTTTAGAAGAGTCATGATAAGATTTGGAAGATGAAGAATGTAAATAGTGTTTAGAAGAATCATGATAAGACTTAGAAGATGAAGAATGAAAAGATTTAGATGATGAAGAATGTTTGGAAGAAGAAGATTGTGATATTATCATGTCTATGATTCTAGCAAAGGCGTCTGATTTAATCATCTTTTCTTTTATTTTTGCTCTAAGTTTGTCACCCATGAGATATTTGGAAGGACTATTGGAGGAATAAAGATACTCTTCAAATTGAGCAATGAGTTCAAGATCATCTATTCTCAAGAGAGGTTCCTTAACAAGATAGTTGAAATTCATGGTTCTAGAAGAGGAGGACTCAAACATAGGAGAAATGAATAGATGAATAGAAGAAAGTAGACTAGATAATAAGAGGAAAAGAATCAAGAAGAAGAAGAAAAATTTCCCATGGGAATAGAAGACTTTAGAAGAACATGGGAAAATGGAGAAGAAAGAAGAAGACTAAGAGCCATCTTGTGCAATTGATACCATAACGTTCATTGAGATGTTGAGCAACATGACAACACCTAGGATCTAAGATTTGGACTGACCAAGGAAGACTGAAAATAGAAGACCCTTGGTAATAGGATGACCTCACAAAACGTCAACACCAAACTAGGATAATCAAAGTTCTCTATTGTCCAAAGAGAAATGAAAAGATAGAAGCAGGGGCTTTACCAACACTGTCAAAGAGGTGCTTCAAATCAAAGGGTGACTACCCTTGCACTTTTGAACCAGGAGGTTGGGCTAGGCCAAAATATAATTAAAATTGAGATAAATGAAAGTGATTTGGACAATAAGAGTACTAAAATTCTCCAAGAATGTGACTAACAATTCTAGAGATAATCTTTCTCACCAAGAATGGACAAATGCGATACTGATGTTGATTTTGACCAATTTGTGCAAATTTTGAATCTAAGGGTGAAAATGTCTGATTTCAATCACAATTTTAATAGTATTTGGACAGGTTTGCAAACAGTAGGGGATCAAACATGTCTCCAAACACTTGAAACAAGGGCAAAAGAAACCTTGCCAAGACAAGCACTTGTGATATCAAAATTGAAAAAGCACCCTATGAATGCTACCGATTGTTTGTATGTCAAGATCATTTACACTGGTATCACACAATCAAAGACACTTCAAGCAATATCTACCTACAAGACAAGGCTCATTACTCATCAACTTAGCCCACAACTTGATGCCCCCTTGCCTCACACCAAGTGGTTGCCCACAAGAGATATTGGCTTTGTCGTGGAAGTGTCAAACGACACAACCAAAGGGACACATATGGTGAGTATCTTGGGGTGATCCGGGTTATTCCACTTGGATCAATCCTTGCACTAAGAAGATAAGCGGCTAAAAAAGGTGGTTTCTAATCTATGGTTCTTAATAAGGGTTTCCGTTCACAACACCCCTCTTGCTCCTCGTAAAGGACTAGGACCTCGCGGCCTCAAGAGTACCTTAAGCATTCTTGCTCAATGTTTTCCTCATGGTCACAATCCCACAAGTACTTACATCAAGCGAAGACAAGTGTTATGTCTACCAAGGTTTTGTGTCCTCGATAGCCTTGAGATTATAGTGAGTTGGAATCACTCGCCACCAAGGAAAATGATGACAAGGTTGTCCCCACTTGGGTCGTTCCTCTTGATTGCTCAAGAGCAGGCCCGCTAAAGGATTTCTAAACTAAACAAAAATGGATCAAATCTTGAGGTTCAAGGTTTTTGATTCACCACAAGGGTGAAGAGCATACTCCCCTATCTCAAGAATCTCTCCCAAACACACCAAGCAAAGAGATCAATTACCCCCTTGCTTCCAAAACCTTAAGATGGGTCAAGATTTTCTGATTCACCTAAAGGCGAAGAGCATACTTCTCCTACCACCTCAAGATCCCTTTCACAAGGTATTAAGATTCCTAATACAATTAGTAAATGCCACAAATGAAAGGAAAATAACAACAAGCAAGAAATGAAATTTTTTTTTTTTTTTTGTTTTTATGCTTGGGCAGCCCTACAAAAACCATTAGTAGCCCTCTTTGACATGCGTTCTTTTGACAAATTTCAAGTAATGAGAGCACCTACAACCACAACTTGTTAGACCAACAAGAGTTAGGAGAATCAAAATCCAAAATCTACCAATGATTAGTACATGAAAAATTAGATAATCTACAAAAATATCTAATCAAATGATAAAATCTGAAAATGAAACCATCATGGTTGGATTAGGCTCAGAAAAACCTTTCCAACGATATATCACACTTAAACTTTTGATACCATTTGCAAAATTTCAAAAAAAAATGGGCACCCGTTTTCCAGAGTGGCACGGATTTGAAAATGCTAGAAATTTTAGAAAATTTCAAAAAGATAGCTAAGAACCCAAAACTTGCAAGATAGATAAAATAACTCAAAAATAGGTCACTGCCAGGTACAGACACAGTATCGCGCGATACTTCGCCCGACACCAGGCGATACTTCTCAGTCCACGCGATATTTCGCCTTATGCCAGGCGATATACCTCAGTACTGGTGGGCGATATACTCCAGGCAGGCCGGGCGATAGTCCGTCAGGGGCGAACTATCGCGCGATATTTCTCTTCAAAGGGGGCGATATTTCTAGCATACGCGAAGTATCGCACCACTATACAGAGATATATCGCGCGATATTTCTGAGAAGTATCGTGCGATACTCTGAGGAAAAAAACTAGAGACTGAAAATGAAGCTAAAAATTGACGAAAATATTGACGGAAAATGCAGAATTAAAGGGACAAAGCTAATCTACTCAGCCCCACGGTGGGCGCCAGAAATGTACACACTAAAATATGCACTTCTATGAACCATTGCATACAAGGTTGCTCAAGAATGAGGCCTCACAAAGCGGCTCATAGCTCTCTATGCATGGAGTTGCAAGGGACTATGAGTTTTGCTCTCAGCTAGAGCTACAAGAAGGTGACCTTGCTAGTCAACCATACAATGAGAGATTCAAGTGAAGACAAGGGCAAGAGTGCCAATATCTCCAAGAATCTAAATGGAAATGCAATGCAAACTATATAAGAATGCAAATCTAAGCTAAATGATAATAATGCAATGCTTGAAAAGAAATCTAATCTATGAAAGGAAATAGCAATGGATTACAAATCCTTCCTATTTAGACTATGTGAGATTGCATAAAAGGAAATCTACTCTAAGAATGTCATGAATGCAACTATGAAAGCAAAATAAAAGAAATGCAACAACAAGGTCTTCAAAGCTTGGATGCAAGGATGTCTTCAAAAGGCTCCAAAACCTGCAGCATAACAATAGCATAAAAATGTGGGTATATGGATATGCAAATGAAGGAGAGAGCTCTCCTTTTATAAGAAATGAGGAGAAATGGACCATGGAGATTAAGAGGCAAAAAGTCTTAATCAGCGATGGAGGTTGAAAGAGGAGCAATCCATGTGCACAAGTATCCTCCAATGAGAGTGAAGTGTTGACTTTTGAGCCTCATGTGAGACAAAAGGTGCTTTTTCCCTTTTTATAAAATAGGAATAATGTTTTATTTGTGCAACTTAGGATAAGAGGAAAGTGGGGCTTTTTTATTTAATTGAAAGGGGAGGAAATATTCCTTTTAATTAAATAAAGACTTAGGATAAATGGTTAGCCCATAGGATAAAAATCCAATATATGATCGAAATTAGGATTTGATCAAAAGATTGATATTGTTAAAAATATTGATTAATGATCAAAATGATTCAGGATTGATAAATCAAATAAATGGGGCCCAAAGTCTAGGCGACCATTTTAGGGTGCATACAGGTTTGACCCTCAGCAAATCCATCCTTGATTCTTAATTCAAACATGGATCTTCTCCCTCTTTTCTTGTTTGGCTTAGCACAATCTAGGGTTTCCTTACCTTCTCCTATTTGTGTTATTCCAAGGATTTTCGCTTCCTCTCCACATTCCTTTTGATTTAATTCCAACATAATTTCTTCCTCATTTCAAATGGGACGTGTCTCGTTTATATCTACAATTCATGCTATTAGTAGTTGGTTTTGCAAAGACACTTCTTCCTTGGCAATTACTTCATCTAAAAATTTCTCCATTAGATCTTTGATTACTTCATTACATACATAATTAACAATAATGTTCACTTCTTCCTCCACCTTATCTATGTTCTTAGAACCCTCCTTCCCTCCATCATAAATATAACTTTCCTCCTCCCTTGTCCTTTCAGATTCAGGTGAAGACTTGGAGTTCATGTTTTCCACTTCCTAATTAGAGCTCGTGGAATTCTCTATATTAACTAGCTCAACATGATCTTGGGATATCAACTCAGTTTCTAATATCTTATTATCCTTACTTCCATATATGTCTTTGCTCTCATATCCTCATATTTCCATCCCTTCTCCCTCTATTCTCCTACCGTCTCATTTTAGCCTATCTTCTACACAATTAAATTCCTTTCTTTCAGCATCCCTTTTTGCTACTCCACACCCAGTGTCTACTGCAAGATTTTTTTCCTTCTTCTCCTTGGTATTTTTGGTTATCTCTTCACAATCCTGCACTACTTGTACTTCAATATCATTCTCATCTTCAAATTATTTGCTATCCTTGTTGTGATTTAGGTTTTTGACCTCAATACATGCTTCTACTATCTTTGTCCCCTTCGTCCTTTTAACATAACCTTCAATATCCCCTTAAACTAGAGCAAGTTTCTCTTTGCTTCCCACCTTATTTTCTTCCTTAATCCTCATATTAATTGGTAGGATAATTAATGCTTTTCCCTTGTCACCTTCCTCCCGAGTCTCCACAATTTCTCCTTCCTCCACTTCCTCATGTTGGACTTGATTTTTAAGTTGGCCCCCTTTGTTGGGGTTTTCAATTTCAACAACAAATCCTCCTTTGTGATCATTAAATCTAATATTGTTTCCCTTCATTTGGGGAGGAATCCTTGATTGTGGTTTTAAATTATCACATCCTCGTCTCTTGATTTCCTTGACTATCCCCCTAAAAAACATCGGTTTGATGATATATGATGCTTCCTTAATCTTTAATTCTATGATATTTAGTGAGTGTTGTGAAATGACTTTATGCTTTTATTCGTTCAATATAAAATAATCATTATGTAAATGATATGATAAAATGATTATGCAATGGATTATACAAGTGATTTTGATTATGCAAATGAGATAAATATGAGAAATTAATGAATGATGCCATGTAATGAAATTATAATGAAAGTATGATATCAAAATGATCTTTATGTTTATATACCATGAAGTGATATGATAATGAAATGAATGTGTGGATAAATGAAATGATATGTGAGAAAATGAATGTATGATTATTGATAAGAATACAAAATGACGTGTTGATGTGGAAATTGTAATGATAATGTAATGAGACTAGAGGATAATGAAATGATACTAAATGCAATGAAACTAATGAAATGCACATGGTACTAATATGATGATCTAAATAAAATATGAAAATGAGCTAATGATGGGATATGCGATGAGATGATATCTAATGAAATCATATGCAACCTAATTGTAAGTGATATGAAATATCATGAAACCTTAAATGCAATTGAATGTTATGAAACCTAAATGATGAGATGAAATGCAATTATTTTTGTTAGTATCCTATGTACTCCATCAGTTTTGAACAGGATCATAATTTTGAAATAGTCCACCAATTCTTGAGAATGTCATGCCATCTATCATGAATGCAAGCTAAATGCAAAACTAAGTGCAACTTTGTCATCACTTTGAACATTTTGTTGTGCTTTTTTTTATCATTAACCTTTTTGAAATGTTGTAAGTACAAACATTGATGGTAAAATTAATCCATGATGACCTGAGTACTTCTTACATGGGTTTTAAAATTGCAAGTTAATACAAGCATCAAGGTACAACTAAGCCAAGATGACTATAATATTGGTTGCATAAAAAAAACAAGAGTTAATCCTTTTCTTATGCAAATTTGTGGTGTCCTCGATGATTCTTTGATGTTCATGTCCTTAGATGAACTTTCATAATACTAATTATGTACAAAATTTTGTACCTTCATAGAATTAGTATCATACAATAAATCAAATAGAGACTAAATAAACCACAATTAATACTCTATTTAGCAAATAAAGCACAATTAAGCATCCTATGGATCTCTATCTAAGAGTGTTAATGTGAAGCTCTCAGCAAGCTACCATTAATGACAATCCTAGAATGAGAAATGATAATGATAAAGCAAATGCTAAAAATTAATTCAAATTGAAATGATAAATTGCTCTTAAATTGCCTTTCTAGCTATAAAATGCAAGAGGTTCTATGCAATTCTTAGATGTGTGGTTATGAATTATGACTGATTTTGGTCTTCCTTTTATAGATTTATGCAAGGGTAGGGGTGTAGTTGTGTTGATCATGATTAAGCTTGAGTTGAGTCTTTGGTTCCACCCTTTGAAGACAATTTAAATATTGTGTCCTCAAAGCTTGGGGCAAGTAGACAAGATGAGTGGACAAGATGCTCTTTCACTTTGAGTGATTGAGATTGAATTTGGCTTGATCCATGTGAATGCCTTTCTCAAATCCTATTGGTTGATTGAATTCCCTCCCCTTTTGGGTTGTTGAGATAAATTAGGATTTATTAAATGATTTTAATTGATTTATTTAGCCATGTACCCCTTGAATGGGTTGAATTTGATTTAATTCAAAACTATACAATTAATAGAATTAATTGCACTTTGATTTGATTTAACTTGATTAAAATGCTCTCAATTTTGATTTATCTTGAATTAAAGCTTGATTTTAATTTTTATTGGCTAAATGTTTGATTTGATTCAATTACTTTGATCTTGTCCTTGATTTGCTTTGCTTTGTCTTGATTTATTTTGATTTATTACTTAATTATCTTTGTCCATTTTCAGGTGATTACACTAATAATCAACTCACAAGTAGCAAACAAAGAAAAGATCATGCTCCATCATTGTTTCTCTAGCTTGATACATCACATAGTTACTTAAGAGATCTAATAAAAAAAATCAAAATACAATTGACAAACAATCACACTACTGCAAACAAGATCATGATACAAAATTGATCATCCATTTATTGTTCAAGTTTAATATCAAGCTTGATTTTATTGTTTACTAGATCAAGATGCTTAGTATTGACTATCAAGATCTTTTATAGGTTTTACAACATGGTGTATATGTTGCTTGTTTGTTTTTTGTTTAAGTTCTTCTTTTTTTTAGGTAGTTGCAAGATTTTTTCCCCAAGGATGCACAACAAATGACTACAATTTCCCAAGCCCTAGTGGGATCTTTCTCTTGGCTAGGCTATGATATGTACAAAAGGGGATTTATTATGAATAGTTACAATGATCATGAATGTGAGTGTAAGATGTTGACAAGTGAAGAAGTTGACTATCCCAAGTAGTGCCTATTGACCAATTTTTCAGCACTTGTTTTTATTACACTTTTTCATATATATATTTTTACTACCAAGGTGTATGTTTGCCAAGTCTTCACCAAGGTACTTTTCTTCTCCTTTTTCCTATTTTTTTAATTTTTTTTTTTTTAATTCTCTTTCTCTCATGCTTTTTTTTACAATTTTTGGAATTTTTTCAGGATCTTTTATGCTATTTTTGGATTTTTTCCAAGACCTTTTGATATGTACAATTTTGATTTGATGGTATCAAGCATGAAACTACTTCAAATGAATTTTGTTGATAGCCTTTGATAGGATATCACCCTCTAGTGTGGATAATTGATATGCATCTAAACCAAACACCAATATGATGACAAAAGGACCAAGCCAATTTTCCTTAAACTTTCCCTTCTTTTCCCGATGTTGTTGATTACAAGGATTTTCTCTTAATACTAGATCACCTACTTGAAAGGTCCTATGTTACACCTTGCTATTTTAGATTTTTGAGATTCATTTTTGTTATCCTTTGAGGTGATCAAAGGCTTGATGGAGACGTTCATCTTGTAATTCTAGTTCCTGCAATATTGAAGACCCTATATTATTCTTTTGTGAGAATTCCTTTTAATGACACCCTTAGTGAAGGGATTTCTACCTCAATAGGAAAAAAAACCTTTGATCCATATATCGAGGCATATGGTGTGGCTCCTATTGGGGTTCAGATAATAGTACCATAGGCCCACAATGCTGGATTGAGTTGTATATGCCAGTCTCAACCACTATCATTCACTATTTTCTTTAGTATCTTTAGGATAGTCTTATTAGTGGCTTATGCTTGTCCATTCCCTTGTGGATAATAGATGGAAGAAAAATGTTTTTTGATGTGAAACTTTGTACTTAGTTGATCTATATCCTTATTCTTGATCTATTTTCCATTATCTATCACAATGGATGAAGGAATGTCGTATCCACAAATTATATAGTTTAAGATGAACATGATTTTTTTTTACCCATTGCAGTGACTAATGGTGTAGACTCAACCCATTTGGTGAAATATTCATGAACTTATGTCCATTAGAAAATTGAGGAAAACTTTGTCCTACTAGATCAAGTTCCCATTGACAAAAGGGCCATGGTGTTGTGAAAGGATGAATTTCTTGAGAAGGTCCATGCAAAATATTCCCATGGACTTGAAATTTATGGCATTGCTTAATAAATTGGAAGGAATATTATTCCATGTTCAAATAATAGTATCCAATACGAATAAATTTTCTTGCTAAATTTAGGCTACTTGAATGAGTACCACATATACCTTTGTGTATTTACTTTAAGAAGTTTTTAGATTCCTCATATTTTATATAACTGAGGAGAAATTGAGACCTCTTCAATAGAGTCTATTCGCAATTATGGTATATCAGGAAGACTAACAAATAAAGTCTAATTTCTGGTTTCAAGACAAGTTGGAGGGAAGGATATTATCTTTTAAGTAGGTATAGATGTTTCCATGACGGGATGAATTAGGACCCTTTATTTGGTAAATGACTTGAGAGTATAGACTATTATGTGAGGGACTAAATAATTCTTCCACCATGAACTTGTAACACGCTTGTTGATCTAGAATTTGTAAAAGAGAAGCAAGAGTAGCCATTGCACTGACAACCTTGTTGTCTATTCTATGGATTATATTAAAGGTTATTTTAACAAATTAATTCTTAAAGTCATCTACCATTTACTTTTATGAAAATAATTTATCATCCTTTTTCTAATGATCATCATTTATCTGATTGATGACTAGCTTAGAGTCCCCATAAACATGGAGTTTTGCTTTATTCCATTCAAGAGCCATTTTCAAATAACTTACTAATGCCTCATACTCTGTTATGTTGTTGGTACAGGGAAACATCAACTTGTATGATTTTGGAATAGTGCATCCTTATGGAGTGATAAATAAAACACCTGATCCAAATCCATATTGAGTATAGGATCTGTCAAAATACAATTTCTAGGGTGTTGATGTGAATGAGAGGATAGTTGCATCTGGAAATTGAATTTTTAATGGCTTGTCATCTTGCATAAGAGATTTAACTAGTTTGTCTACAATCACCTATCCCTTAATAGCCTTTCTATGCACATACTCAATATCAAATTCACTCAGGATCATTACCCATTTTCAAAGTCTTCCTGTTAAGGTTGATTTTCTCAAAAGGTACTTTAGTGGATCTATATTTTATATTAACTTGATAGGGTGTGCCAACATGTAATGTCTCAGTTTTTGGGATACAAAGACTACTTCTAGGCATGCTCACTCAATTTTTGTGTAATTGAGCTCATAATTGACCAAAGTTTTAGTGATATAGTGTATTGCTCTCTATTTTCCTTTTGAATCGTGATGTGCTAATAATGCCCCCAATGACTTCTCTGTGGCTGAGATATACAATAAGAGTGCTTTTCCTTATTGGTGGCATTATAATTGGTAGATTCATTAAATATTCATTTCAACATATTGAATTATTCACACTTATCATCCCATCAGTATTGAACATTTTTGTATAATAGCTGAGTAAAGGATCCATATTTATCTGCTAATTGTGAAATAAATCTCCTAATAGATTGTAGCCTCTCTTGTAGAGACCTTAATTTATTGATATTTTTAGGAGACTCCATCTCCACTATGGCTTGTACCTTTGTTGGATCCACTTCTATTCCTTTAGCTAAAACAATACATCTTAGTAATTTTGTTGATGTGATACCGAAAGCATATTTCTTTGGATTTAGGTGCACTTTGAATTATTCTAACCTTTGAAATATTTTGTCTTAGATTCTGAGATGCTCTTCCCTTGTAATTTTTTTCCCTAGTAGATCATCTATATAATCCTCCATGAAAGTATGCATCATATCATGAAAGATCATGGTAATAGCTCTTTAATAGGTTGCTCCTGCATTCTTGAGTTTGAATGTCATGAAATTCTAACAAAAGATTCCCCATGGACATGTGAAAGCTATTTTATCTTATTCTTCAAGGGAAATTTTGATTTAATTATATCTTGAAAAATCATCCATCAATGATAACATAGCATATCCTGCTATCAAATCTACAATAGTGTCAATGTTGGGTAAAGGGAAATTATCTTTTGGACATGCTTTATTCAAATCATTGAAATTGGTGCATACTATGATACTCTTTTCCAGTTTTGAAATAGGTATAATATTGGATATCCATTTAGTGTCAATTTCTTAAATCCTACATCCAATAAATTCTTCAACTTTTCTTTCACCAGTAATGCTACGTGAGGATGCATTTCTCTCAATTTTTGTTTTATGGGTTTTGCTCCCAGGATTATATTTAAATGATGCATGATTAACTCAGGATCCAACCCAGGCATATCTGCATAGGACCATGCAAAGTTGATTTTTTTTCCTTAAATAATTATGTAAATTCTTGCTTTTCCTCCTTTGAAAGTGATATTGTTAGATGTATGATTTTATGAACTTCATAGGTACCAATATTAATTACTTGAGTTGGTTCCATCAATATTAAAGACCTCTCCTAAAAGTGTTCAAGGAGAGTGCCAATCCTTTCATCTTTAGGTGCCTCTAGGAGGTTTTCACCATCAGATGCATCCTTTATTTTTCCTTTTTTAATGATTTAATATTGCCATAACATGTTTTCGCCATTAGATTCTTCTTTTATTTCATTTATTTTTCAATTGAAAGGCTTGACACCCCCTCGAGTCAAAGTTGCATTAGTGAATTTCTTGGTAGGAGTTGTTTGAGGTTTAATTGAATTGAGATACATGGAAATGGAATTATCACTGGGAAAAGTGTTAGTCTCAATTGGTTTGGTTTGATCCCAATCAATAATTCAGGATGCATCAAAGATAAAGGATCATCAAGTTGGTTTGGTTAAATTGCAGTAAGAGCCTTGATAGAGAAGTGGTCAAATCTTTCTATGATATCATCACGATCAATAATGGAAGTCTCTTCTAGATTATCTGTATAGTTCAATATCTAATTTTTCTCATTAGAATTATCATTGACACATTGTGTTTCAAATTCAAGTGATCTAGATATAGAGCTTTGTCCCTCATCAAATATAGGTGCATAATTTTGGACTACATCAATGACTTTTTCTTCACAAGATCCTTCTCCTGCATGAGAATCCCACTCCCACTCATTTCAATTAGAGTCACTACCAACTTGTACTTTATGGATCTCTTAATAGACTCTATGTGTGGCTTTTTCTTCTTTTTGTTTGTGAGAAACCACTTATTTATATCCTAATCATGGATTCTCTTTGTTGCTTCTAAACGTGGGTTTCATTGGTTCTATGATACCTTCCTTCCTTTTTTCAATATGACTAGTCCTATCATATCCCATTGTCTACATGATATGAAAACCCTTCCCATATTGTTGAGTGGGCACTTTGATATTTAGCACTTCTTGTGGGATTTTTTCCTCTTCTTCTTCTTCTTTGTATAACTATTGCAATATCTCATTGTCCTCATTTTATTTTGTCATGGTTATACCTTTGATAAATGTTCCATCAAACATTATGAGTGGTGTATATAATTTTATGGAATTCCATGTGATCTTGGTGAAATAGGCAAATCTAACAATGATAATGAATATTCGTCCATTCCTTTATTCTTCAAGTTGAGTTGTTTCATCAAACCTATCAAGGTAGTGGTAGAAGCACTCTCCAAATTTGATGCACTAGGTGTACAGTCTACTTTATTCTTTCCCTTATCTTAAGATTAAAGGGTAGTATTTTCTTGAGATGTGTTGGTATTAGCAGAACTAGAACTGCCTACTTCTCTATTATGTGGCACAAGTACATATGTCATTGGTTCCATTATATTACAATATTGGAACAAATTTGAGTCTCTTGGAATCTTAATTTATTGTCCTTCAAAATGAAATTTCAAATATTGATGATTGGTAGATGTTACTACTTATATTTCATGTATCCACGGTCTACCTAGGAGTATATTATAAGATAGATTCAAGTCTAGGAACTGACACACCACATTCTTTTCAACATGTCCAACTCTAATTGGTAGGACCACTAGCCCTCTGGAAGATCTTTCTTCATCATCATAAGATTTTATGATGATTATCCTCTTCAGATCCATTGCATCCTTAGAGTATCCTATAACACAAACTAGATTTAAGGTACAAATATTTAAGCCAGCTATTCCATCTATCAATACTCATCTTACTCAATGTTTATGAATTAAGACTTTGATATGGAGTGGGGGATTATGAGGATGGTTTAAAGACATATCATCTTCTTTTAAAAATATAGATAATGGGGTGAATTTAAGCACGTCCCACCATGGCTTGTAACTGATCAACACCCAAATTCTTAGGTACATTTGTTTCTAGTAGAGCTTGTTCCAGGATGTCTTTATGCATTGGTGAAAGTTTTAATAGCTCTAAAATAGATATTTGAGTGGGGATTTTGTGTAATTTATCCACAGTATTGTATTATTGATAAGTGCACAGTGCTTTATAAGTCATCCCCCTCAAAGTGACTCTAGCTTGATTCATTGTGATTGCATTAGTGGATTCATTTTCTTGTTTATCTTTAATCACAATCATGTTAACTCTTTCATCATAACCCAAAAGATTATTGATGGTATTTTTATATGCATGAGCATAATTGGCCTTGTTCCATTGATTGCCTTTTGAGGATTCTCCTTTTTCATGACTTATAAAATGAGTTTTAAACATTGTGTGTTCTTTATTGGTTTTGTGGCCTTCAATAGTAATGATACCGTTATTAATCAAGTCTTGAACAATATATTTCAATCTCATGCAACCATTAGTTTTGTGACCCTTTCTCCTATGAAATTTAGAATAGCATGCATCATTCCACCATGATGGATTGATTCTTGGCTCAAAGTCTCTTATTTCAGGTAATGTGATTAGTTTTTCTTCCAAAAGTGTTTTCAATGCTGAATCAAGGGGTTCTCCCAAAGGTGTACATTTTTGTCTAGGTGGACAGGGAAATGTTCTTGGTTTAGTGTGGTATTGATTGCCTTGGGGTATGTTTCCTGATTGAATGTTGTTTTTGGGTTGATAATTAATGTTTGATAGGGCATTAGACAAAATAAAGGCTAGTTTTTTGGGTTTCACCTAGTTGTTGTCTACAACTCCATTATTCACATGTTTATTTCTTGCCTCATTATTGTTGGTATTGGTGTTAGCATTATTAGAATAACCTCTTGTATCCTTATAGGGTTTCAACTCACCAATATTTACTAATGCATATTTGATTGTGATCTTGTTTTCAATCATTTTGTCAAAGGATGAAGTACATTGTAACTAAAGTCTAAAATTTATTTGACGGGTTAAGTTGTTTATGAAAATGACCATCTTTTATTTTTTCAAAATTTTGTGTGGGTATTTAGCAAAGAGTCATCTCCATCTTTGTAAAAATGTCAAAAAAGGTTCTCCCTCCTTTTGTTTGGTATTGCAAAGGTCAAGTATGACAATCTCATGTTCTATATTATAGGATTATTGAGTGACAAAATTTCTGACCAACTCTTCAAAGGATTTGATGCCTAGTGGAAGTTTAGAAAACCATTCCATAGCTTGTCCTCCCAAGATTCTAGGAAAAATCCTCATTAAGTATCTCTCTTCATGGATGAATTTCATGCTAATGGTTCAAAACTCTCTAATATGGTCTTAGGGATCTGTTGTGCCCATGTATTTGTCATATTTTAGGACATCCACATTGGTTGGAAATGGTACCAAATTTAAACTCTTGTCAAATGGAAAGGGATAAATGTCCTCTAATGAGTATTTCTTAGTAGAAGTCCCATTTTACATCTCTTGAATTTGCAATTGTAGTGTTTGAATTTGTTTAGTTAGTGCTGCAAGAGGGTTATTTTCTTCTTCTTTGGCTTTCAATTTTGCTATGTCAAGGTCATGGGGAAGTTTGACTCTTAATTGAGATAAGATTAGGGAATATTTTTCTTTGTATGATTATATGACCTTTTCCATGATTTTGTGGAATCTCAAATCTAGTTGGGCTTCCTTAATTTGTCCATCGGTGACTTCTTTGTTATTATCTCATGCATAAAACTTGGCCCAAGAATTTTTTGTATCATCCATGGTTTCCTGATTTTGCTTTATTTGAGTTACCTTTCCTTGTGATGAAGTTTCAATCGCATTTTGGTTTAGGAAATCTTTGAATCATAAGGATCTAGTATGAATAGGAATAGCAAATGATTTTGTTGAACCCTCCACTTAATGTCAATTTCAAGCCTTTTCCCCTAAAGTTAGAGTTTCCTTGCTGAGCGTGAGTTCTAACATAGGATGGATATACAAGTGATAATCAATTTGTATCCCAAGTTTTTCAATTCAGCTTCTAAAGATATTTTTAAGGTAATAAAGCCAAATAAGGGAATGATATATCCCTATTGATATGGCTTGTTTAATCTAACATCCTTAGGATTCTAATAAATGATGGCTAATCCTTGATAATGAGTCGTCAAAATTAAAGATCAAGGGTGATTCAACAACATAAAACATTGATTTTGGAATAGAACTAAGTGAAATTGGTCACTTGTGTTATCAGAAATATTTTTGCTTAGACTTGAGTATCTGTGACAATCAGAATTGACAAAACTCAAAAAAGGGTACCTAAAAATGTTTTTGATTTTTTTTGCAAGTGTCAAGAAATGCCCTCTATTTTGAATGCACAAAGTTATATGTGTTAATCCATGAACGGTAGGTGATAATCAATGATTGGGTTATGTTACTTTGAATTGACCATGCACTATTCTATTGCCGCTATGCACTAAAACTTAGGGTAAAGGTGCTATTATGTAAGGTGCATGCATAAAAGAACTGATTTATGTGCTAGGCTAATTTCAATCATGGATTTTTGATAGTTTCAAGGATCTCTAAGTGTATAAAAACATAAAGTGTATGTTTGAGGCCTCTGATAAAGCCCAATTTTTCATAGGTTTTGAATAAATAAGACACATCAAACAATCTACCTAAGGGAGTTGGTTGTAATGAATTACTAGTAGGCCCACATACATGGAAATAAATTTCTAAACTTGATACTCCTGACCCTTGTGCATTGTGTCCCTCCTTATGTAAGAGGTAATTTCATGTGAAGATGATGAGAAAATAATGCAGTTAGACATGCCTTCAAGGCATGGATGAATAGGGGATCCCTTTTGGGGCTTGGCTGATTTTTGGTAGTCACTTCCAAAAACCTTTCTCCTAAAACTAGGGGAGTACATATGGTGAGTATCTTCCAAGTGAAATTTGTACTACAAATAAAAAACCAATGATAACAGATAGTCTTTTGATAACCACAATTGTAGATAGGGTTTTGTTTAGAAAGTTTGAGTTTACCCCCCAATATAGAGGCTTTCCACCATCATAAAAATGATGTTTTGTGCAATTCTAAAGAACTAATAGAGGAGGGTTCTTCACAAGGCCTTTTCATCATTCACCCCATCAAGGAAGAATGCATTTTATTTTATAGTGGGTTGGATTTCCTAGCTTTTTTTGTATTGCACTTGGTTTGTTCCCTCTCAATGACCTTGTTAAGGAAAGCTTGGGAGGCAGGCTTGCTAAATCTTAATTGCACTACTTTGAATTTAAATACAGATTTAAGTGGGACTAGTATTTTGATCACTTAGTTAAGGGGAGATCATATCGCTACCACATTAATCCACAAATACACAAGGTCCCCTAATTAATCTATATTTTGAAATGAAAGCATTGAGGAAAGAGAATCAAGTTTATTGCAAACCTCCTTCCAAGCAAATCACCAGAAGCTAACACCAATGGGTTAGTAGCCCAAGGTTAAAAATAGTTAGCATTCTAATTAATTGAAAAACCATACTTTACTTGATACTTATTAAGGATGTTTGAATAGTAGTCAAATAAAATTTCCTTCTTTGTCAATCCTTTGTTGTTCTCTTGCCCACTTGAGTCTTAAAGCTTCGACAATTCTCCTTTTCAATGCCTTTCCTGATCTAAAAATTGGATTTTTTAAAAACAATTTTCTTGCATTTCATGCCTAATTAGGAAGTATTTGACTATCATTCTTTAACCAAAAATCCACAAGCTAAAATTTACGAATTAGTGACCCAAAATATCTAATCAATAGTAGGGAACTTGTATGAGGGTTCTTATATTTATATCAACTTGAAACTTATTTTGAAAACCTTGAAGTGTATCTATATACTTGTTAATAGCATCTTGTTCATCTTCCCTTCAAATTTGTTCAATGGCTTTTTGTTGATGTACATAATGGACAATTCTTCTCTTCAACACCTTTTGAGATCGAAACCTAGGGATCCGTTGCACAATTTTCTTCAGCTTAGACTATCCTGTCATTCCTTCAAAACAACATAACATGGATCAAAATCCATAAATTATTCCTCTTTTCACATAATCATATGCTCTAAAAGAATCATTAGATGTGCTAATTTGTAATCTAAATGCGCTGAACTATAAATACTATGTGCTAGTCTGTTTCTCTAAAGCACTAAAGTTTAACTGGCATGCACTAGGTAAAAACACTAAGATATTAATTCTAAGTTCTAAGAAAATAGATTGATGCTAATCTGATAAGAAAGTATCCAGAAGAAAAGAGATGCATGCGCTAGTATATGTATCCTATGTACTAATTTATGCAGTGAAAATGCTAAAATAAAAATTGAAAGCACTAAAAGATGAATGACATGTGTTGTTTCATGTGGTAAACATGGTGTTATATTAGTTCCATGCACTATTCTATTGTATTTGTGAACCTGCAAAATAATAAACCTTCCATAAAGCACTTAGAAACAGGGGCGTGGGCCCAACATTGGGCGCCAAAAATGTGTGTGTGAAAACCATGTCAATTAAATAAAACACACCAATGAAACCTTATATTAGAAACCAATTTTAAATTGACAAAAACAATAAAAACCAAAGAACTATTTCCTAAAACCGTTCAATTTTTTTCTATCAATAAGGACCTATTTGATCTTTTTTAGATGGATCTTAGTAGCACAAGATCATATATATGAAACCTTAATTGATGAGATTTAAAAAATGCACTATGCAAATGCTAATATGAGATCTATAATGATAAATGCAAGATGAAGGATGTGAAAATGAACTACGCTAAGAATATGAAGATGTAATTAATGATTTAACTAAATGATGATGGAAATAATCTAAACTAAGATGCAAATGAAAATGCTATGGAAATGACACTAAATTAATCACCATGCCATGAAAACTACACTAAAAAAATGATGCAAGCTATAGATAAACTCATGATGCTCATATGGATGCAAATAACACTAGTATGAATTCAATATGCAAAGACTGTGGATCCTTTTTCCTTTAAACATGAGGCCTTTTATAAGATTCCCAAGGCCCATGGATGATGTGGCATGAATCAATGATCAAGATTTAATTTTTTAAAGATGAAGGGATGAGATGCTCGTAGGCAGAGAAAACAATGTTGCCATATTCCTTCCAAGCCATAGGGTGACAAGTGTGAGTTGTTTGAGCCAATTTGAAGGCATGTGTCCTAAGAGGTTGCAAAAAGGTGGGAATAGAGGACATACAACCAAGGAGGAAAAATGGAAAATCATGTTGGTTGGAGAGGATGAAATATCCTTGCCATGTGGTCTTGGTGGTTGAGAGATGGAATCTCTACATTTTGGAGATAAATACCCATTTATTAATTAGAAAATTAGAATTTCATGTGACATGGTGAGGTAGCAAGGTTAGATGGAGGAGAGAAATGAGGTGGAATTAAATTGATTTAATGGGAGATGGAGGAATATTAAGAGATAGGAACTATACAATTAAATATTAAAATTTAACTATATAATAGAGGAAATAATTATTTGATTGAACAAATGGGCATTTAATAGATTAAATTACCAGGCCAATTTTATGTGTATACAACATTCAATGAATCACATGAATCAACATATAGATAAAAAGTAATAGGATTATAGGAGGTTGGAGGAAAAAAAGGCAGGAGGATGCACATCATCCTGGGCTAGCTTCTTTCTCATGGATGATTCATTGCATGGGAAGCAACCTATTTGTGTCCTTGAAAAGTGGGGGCTTGGAAAAATTTTCCTTGAAGAAAAGAGGGGGCTTGACATATTTGTGTCCCTGAAGTAAAAAAGGGGGCTTGACATCATGGTTGTCCCTTCAAGGAGAGGGGGGGGGGGGGATATTTGTTTAATGATTTGTCAATCACTTGAGGAGGCATTAGACATACTTAGAGGAGATGTGGACTTTCAGAGGAAAGACATCTCATATGTAGGCATTGATTGGTGATTTGTGCAGCAAAGGAGAGATTGTTTTCACAACAGGTGTTAGAAACACTAAAATGATATGTGAAATTTTAGAGGAAAGGAGTCTCATGTGCAACACTCGAGGAGGAATTAGACACATTCAAAGGAGATGTGGAATTTCAAAGGAAATGTGTATCATTGTGCATAGGAGGTGGGAACACTCATGTTGTGTAGACGATTTTAGGTTCTACGGTCAAGAAATCCATTGATGTAGTCACTTTGGTGTTCTTGATTGGGCAAGGAGGATTGGTGAAGACACTTCATCAAAGTCTCTAGAAGGGTTGGGTTCAAAACCCTTGCAATGGACCACTCTTGTTTTAATTAATGTAATAAGTGGGGAATGTTGGTATATTTCTTTAATTAGGTTAGTGTTAGGTTAGAACAAATATAATAAATAATTAATTGTTAGTTTTGTTGGGACTTATTCACATGAATAAGTTAGTTATTTGGTTTACATGGGAAACACATGGCTTTATAAACTAGCGCAAATAAATGTAAAAACATCTAATTGAATCTACTGTCTATCAATTTCTCTATCATAATCTATGATATGGTTTAGATTACTAGTTATTTTCCTTCAATTTTTAATTTGTTTCCTTTGTGGGGGCAAGTCCACTATTTTATTTTATTTACCTTTATGGGCCCCAATTTACTATCTTATTTTATTTCTTGCATTTGTGGGGACCAATCCACTATCTTATTTTATCTACCTTTATGGTGGCCAATGCATTGTCCAAATATTTCAACCTATCGTATGACTATCTAGCATACCACAACTTGCTACCCATATCAATGTAATGTTAGTGATCACTATCTCCCGATATGTATTTTATTTTCCATCATTTAAATCTTTTTATCAAAATTAAATTTTTTCATCTTTTATGTTTTACAACTAATATTTTATGATGTAGCTTAGTACTATCTCATGAAGGTTCAATTCTTTTCCCTAGGGGAAACTTTTCATGGATAGAAGACTCTACTTCTCATTTGTATCTTAATATAATCTTTCTAATTCTTCTTTCTTTATTTTAGCTCACATTTAACTAATGACATGCTCGCTAAAGTGGGGGCAAAATGTAATGTCATAAATTGTACCCTATTTAATTCCACATCGCATGGTGCCTCTGCTTTATCCAAACCAAAATTATCTCCGCCTATGCCTCCATTTCATGCACTTGCCCAACCATTAATTTTTGTTTGAGTTCTTGATCATGTGGACTATTTTGTTTTAGGACACATGGGCTCCATGGAGACATCCACCAAACATGCACTCATAACATAAATCTATAGACTGAAATTGGAAATTAGATTGTTACACCTATTGTCCCTAGCAGTTTAACACCTCCTTTGGTAGACCACCAATGTTGGGAATCCTTTGGATTGCTTAAAACCTTCCTTTTGGCTTTATTTTGCATCTTTTGATTTATATTTGTATCTTCTTTGTCATTATAAATTTCTCTTGGACACTCTCATGATCTTCTTGATTGTTCACATAGATTCTTGGTCACTTCCAGCATCCTACATTGTCACTAATTCATCTTCATTACACTCCAACTCACTCTTACCTTTATTTAGGTGAGCTCCAACTTCTTGTCTTTGAAGGGAAGCCATATTTCCATATCTTACACATTTGATCTCTTATGTCTTGAATAAGTATATCAATATCATCTCTATCTTTTGTCTTCCATCCATTATTGTGGTTACCATTTTATCAATTATTATATCTATCTTGGCTATATGTAGAGGTGGAAACACCAAAACAAGGGTATAACTTTGGTGAACCTCTAAAATAATAGCCCCAATATTTTTATTGTTTCCATATTTTAAGTACCAAGGAGGATAATGTAGTAGCGTGTCGAGAGTCTTCTTCATTGAAGGGTTATAATATCTTCTCTTATTTCCCTTGTCATTTAAGCATTTCATTTCTTATCATTTGATATTTAATGTTACTATTCTTAGCTTAAGTTTAATTTAATAAGTCACCTTGTAACTTTTTGGTACAAATTTTATATCGTATCCATATAGGATTCACACATGTTGACTTTTCTCCTTAATGCACATTATAGTCTCCAACTCGCGCAAGTGTTCTAGAAAGAGAGGTCACAAAGTCTGTTAGTTGGTCTTGGTGACTTCTTGTTTCTATTTATGTAGTCTAAATTTTTTTAACATTTTATATCATTAAGTTATCTCAGTATTTATTGTTCCTCACTTGGTTAGGTTATTTTCCTTTAATTTAATTAACCTCCTTAGCTCACCAAATTGCTAGTAAAATTGAGGCAACAATTGGCCATTCATCCCTTGTTTTTATTAATCTCAAGGTTTGACCAGTTTCCTTCTCTACAATTGGTAATTTGCTTTTCTCCCTGTCTAAGGTGGAGCTTTCTTATTTTAAGGGTTTTCCCACATAAATATGGTGTTAATTGTGTTATGTTTCTTTATTTTTTATTTTGATTGTGCAATCACATATTTGAAGGGTTAATGTTTAAGTTGTTGGAAAGTTGACTATATTAGTGTATATGACTAAGTTTAGTGTTGTCATTATGGCAACAAAGTCATATGAAGTTTTGAGGTCAGCGCAATAACTTATAAGATCAGAATTTGGCTAAGTATGGAAGATAGAGCAGTCAGTGAAGCACCTGATGAACAAAGCATCAAAGCACATGTGTATGATTGAGTTTTGGTATGTGCCCTTGAATATAAGATTTTGAGTATGTTATAATGCTATGTCTAAGAATTCATGGTCAAATGTGATAGTATGAAGAAGTTACAACGAGTTGAAGTGACACAGGCAGTGAGCAACATAACAAAACATAGTATGCAACCAACACGAAAGATTTTGATTAGCAAGTATTATTTTATTTTGTTAAGGTTATGCACCTATTGTAAATGTGTTTTAAACATGTTAATATCAATGTATGTAAAAATGCTTGAGCCAATTCATTTGGAAGCATTGTATGTAATAGGTTATAGGCCGACTTAGTAAATAGTTTTGGTTGTGCCTATATATAAGACATGTGCTTTTGTATTTGAGCATGGAAGAGTTGTAAGAAGATGTAATAGAAGAGTAGAAGTATGTGTTAATAGGAGTAAGAATGTTATAGAGCTTTATAAGAGGTTAAAGCATTAGCTCACAAAAGGAATTGATCAGACAAGCAGTGTCATAGCAATAGTTCACCTTGCAGATATAGTGTGCATCTGATATCCAAGAGGTTGTAGCCTTCCTCATTGAGAAGTGAGATCTAGCAGTGAGCCTTCCACCCCTAACAAGGTTTGTTACTTCAATACTCCTAACATGGTCTGACCTTTGACTAGGTCATTGTACTAAAGCATTTTAATGACTGCTCCTAACAGGGGAAAAGGAACATTAACAGGTTCATAATATAAAGTACAATTATTAGTGGGTATTAATTTTCATCGGGGTTTTTCCTTTGGCCAAGATTTCCTCGTAATCATATATGGTGTTATGTGTTATACTTTACTTGCTTTAATATTCAGTTCAGTAACTGATTAATTGGGCTAAGTTTGAAGAAGCAGAAAAACATTAATAATATAGAACTCTCAGTGTTCCCATTCCTAACAATTGGTATCAGATCTTTGGTCCTCTGAAGATAAGTTTAACCACTTGAGGAGATCATGGTTTCAGAAGAAGTGAAACATTTGAAGAAGAATCTTGAAGCAACTCTTGAAGATCTTGAAAAATCTGAAAAAGAAATTGAAGAACTGAAATTGAAGGTCATTGGCACACAAGTATTCATCAAGAAACTGAGAAAATATTTGAAAGATTGTTCAATCAATGATTTGGGAAAATTGGTCAAAAAGCTAAATGAAGAAAATACTTCTCTAAAGGATCAGATTAAGGAATTAGATGAAAAGCTAACTAATAATTAGGAAGCTTATGAAGAGAAGATCAAAGAAAACAAACAGTTGGATGAAGAACTGAGGCAAGCAAACATGAAAATCTTGGAGTTAGAAAACATCAGGAAAAAGGTGGAATCTAAATTGACTGAAGCAAAGAATCATATTGACAAATTGCACACAAGTAAGGATCTAATAGAATCATAGTTGTATGCACAAAAGATTAAAGGAGATACCACTGGTATTGGATTCAATGAAGCACAAAATCAAATCAATGATATGCGAGAAAGAATGAAAGCACCAGAAGAATCTACAACAACTAAGAAGGCTAAAAATCATACTAAAGCTATAGCAGAACCATCTAAAGATGAACACAAGCTAGTAAACTGAACTTGTTATGCTTGTAACAAGCATGGACATATAACAAGAGATTGTAAAGAGGTAAGACCTTTCAATGGTTATTGTTATTCATGCAATAAATTTGGTCATAGAGCTATGAATTGTAGATCAAATCAAAGAAATCAGACTCAACAAAATCTGAGAAATCATCCACAACAAAATGTTAGAAGTCCTCAGAACATTACATGTCAGATATGCAATTACAATGGTCACACAACTAGACAATGCAGTATGGTAACTCACATCAATGCGCCAAGGAATATAAGGCCTCCAATCATTTGTCACTCTTGTAACAAGGTTGGACACATCTCAAATTTTTTCAGATCACAAGCACAAATACAAGAAAGACCTGATAAGTCTCACGGATCAATATTGGATGAATTTGGAGAAGTCAAGTTTGTGAAAGCTACATAAGATGCGAGCAAGATTTGGATGGAAGTAAATCAAGATAATGTCAGTGGAATAGTAGTAGATGCATCCTCAGTGGACACACCTTCTACTTCTGGATGAATGACCCTCATGGTCATAGGGGGAGCTATATTATCTCTAGACCCCTGTGCGGTTGGTATACTCACCCTTAGAGTATGCACCTTTGGTTATATTTGTTTGGATACTATTTGATGCTATATGCAAGATTGCACAACCTGATCAATAACAAAAACAAAGATTGAAATTCTCTATTACATTTCGTATTATGGTGGCAAGCATTAATTACAAAAAGTTGTTTTAATAGTCACTAGAGATCCATTATCCACACATTTGCATTCAAGTTTGAGCCTTTGGAGAGCACAGGAGATCAAGCAGTTAGTATTGAAAGATTGCAATTGTTTTCATCAACGAAAAGAAGTTTAAGTTGGTTACGAAACCCTTGTTCAAACACATCGGTTCAGAAATCATTTGGACACCTATTTAAGCATTGGTTAAGTAAGTAATGGCCACTCTAGTTGTATTTTATGTTACAAAGAGGAAGATATATATATTCAAGAAACATCCTTTTAAGTCAGTCCTAGATGACCTAGAAGGGGCATTTTCTAGAACTCCAATGGGAGTGATGCACCTAGAAGATATTCACACATATATATATTGTAAGAAGGAACCTATAGGGTTGGACATAATTAGGTTGCACATTGAAACAATGATGAATCCAAACATGTCATTCAAGGATGAGTTCGCACATTTCACAAATCACCCAATAATTGAGTATGCGATTGCATATGAATTTTATGAGTCAGAATGGATCAAGATCCTACTAAGTAGAATACATGATGACCTATTTTGGATTGGAGAAGTTCTAGTTCACATTACATCAAATCTCATTTATGAGAAGACCAAACTTTCCAAGACTGGCACCATTCTTCCTACTGGTAAGGATGTCAAGAAACAAGTAGAGCAAGCTTGTAAGTCCCAGAGTGATATGCACAGGATGAAAATTGAGCCCATTGAGGAGAAGGACATAAAAATAATGGCTATGATACTTGGTTACAAGTTCCAACACACAAATAGAGTGAATAGTGTGTCCACAACCACTATTCTGGTAGCTATAAGAATAGTGAAGGAAAATGGAGAGTTTAACCTATGTGAGATTCTACGTGCACATTTGTTAAACAACATAAGGGCTATAAATCATGATAAGAGCAAGATATTCAGGTTTGGGTCATTGATCATCTACATGTATTTTCACATTGTTGGTAAAGTGTCAAATCTTTATCTTGACAAGAACCTACCTACATTGCCACAAATCTCATTCAAGGAAACATCATAAAGTACCTTGAAGGACTTCATGGATTTGGAAATCAAAACATTTAGAATCAGGATGCAGAGAAGGTATAGGATACCTGAGAGTATAGTGGAGAAGTATAAGGACAATATATGTTTCATGGTGGAAATTGATATCACATGCATGGAAGCAGTGGAGCCTAGGACTAAGTGGATTCATCCACTTGGTTATGAAGTGGAAGAACACATTTTGGAAGCTTATGCACAAGTCCTCCTATCAACACCTAAAGATCCCAATGAATGAAGATGTTGTACTTATGAAGACAAGACAAGACAAGTAGACTCTGTCTTATACAGTGCAGCAACAAAAAGAAAATCATCCAAGATAACCTCAGACATTTTGAAAATTCATGGTGTTACACAAGTAGATTTGGATAAAGCTAGGGAAGCCAAGATTGCAATGCAACTTGAGAGCGCACCCTCTTCTAATGTCAAAACAGAGAAATCTGATGATCCTAAGGAAAAGAAGAAAAAGATAGAAGAAAACATCTTTGCACCTACACCTACTATTGATCTGGAGTCCACTCCACCTCCTAAGCCTAGTAAGATGCCTAAAAGGAAGAAGTAGACCGACGCAAGCCACCCATAATCAAGAACAACAAGAAGTAAAGGAAGGAACACTCAAGCACCTCCTGAGGTAGGATTCAGACCAAATCTTGAAGTGTTGAGAACTAGAGTCATTGATGAAGGGATAATAGATCAAATAGCAAAGTTCTATGATAAGTATCATGAGATTGATAAATAAAAAATCCATAGTATGATTATCAAGCACATGATTAAGTTCAAGAAGATAGTTCTGGAACTCAAGACAATCATTCTAGATAATGTATGGAACATTCTGGATTCTTTGAAGAGACAAGCTATAGAAGAAGATTTCAGGATAAGGGAAAAGACATTAGATGATAACCTTCATGTCTATTCAGTGGAAGAGAAAAATTTATTGCTGGATTTGGTGAAGCCTCACCTAAGAAATAAACTCAGAACTCTGTAAATAATGAATAAGGATTATGAGTTGGTAATGAATAATGAATCAGAACATCAAGGAGATAGATGCCATGATTTTGACATATGATCAAGGTCCGTATACAAATTTGGAAAAGATGGAGAAGCTAACCTATGCATTATGCACCCATCTATAGACAGTTGATGCACTCAAGGTTTTTTGGTAGCAAGAAATTGCAAACCTTCAGATTGCATACCCAAATGTACTCTCTATGTAAGTACTTAAAGATTCATTTTTTGAGCACCTTTGTCATTAATGTCAAAGGGGGAGTAGATTAATATGGGATTAGTAGAATAATATGATATAAGTGAGATAGTATATGATGTAAAATATTCAAAAAAGGATAAGAGTATAAGATACAAAGTTTTTGTGTAAAGATGTAGTTTAGAAACTTCGCCATATTCCTTTGTTGCCATTAATGAAAAAGGGGGAGATTGTTGGAAAGTTTAATATACTAGTGTATATGAATAATTTTAGTGTTTTCATTATGGAAACAAATTCATATGAATTTTTGAGGTCAGCACAATAACTTAGAAGATCAGAATTTGGCTAAGTATGGAAGATAGAGCAGTCAGTGAAGCACCTGATGAACAGAGCATCAGTGCACATGTGTATGATCAAGTTTTGGTATGCACCCTTGAAGATAAGATTTTTAGTATGTTATAATGATATGTATAAGAGCACATGGTCAGATGTGATAGTATGAAGAAGTTACAGTGAGTTGAAGTGACATAGGCAGTGAGCGACAGAACAGAACAGAGCATGTAGCCGACAGGAAAGATTTTGATTAGAAAGTATTATTTTATTTTGTTAAGGCTATGTGCCTATTGTAAATGTGTTGTAAACATGTTAATATCAATGTATGTAAACACGCTTGAGCCAATTCATTTGGAAGCATTGTATGTAATAGGTTATAGGTTGACTTAGTAAATAGTTTTGGTTGCGCCTATATATAAGACATGAGCTTTTGTATTTGAGCATGGAAGAGTTGTAAGAAGATGTAATATAAGAGAAGAAGTATGTCAAGTATGTGTTAAGAGTAGCAATAATGTTATAGAGCTTTACAAGAGGTTAAAGCATCAGCGCACAAAAGGAACTGATCAGACAAGCAGTGTCATAGCAGCAGTTCACCTTGTAGATATAGTGTGTATCTGATATCTAGGAGGTTGTAGCCTTCCTCATTGAGCAGTGAGCTCTGAAAGTGAGCCTTCCACCCCTAATAGGGTTTGTTACTTCAAGAGTCGTAACAGGGTCCAACCTTTGACTAGGTAATTGTACTAAAGTATTGTAATGACTACTCCTAACAGGGCAAAGGAACATTAACAGGTTCATAATACAAAGTACAATTATTAGTGGGAATTAATTCCCACCAGGGTTTTTCCTTTAGCCAAGGTTTCCTCGTAATCATATCTGGTGTTATGTGTTATATTTTACTTGCTTTAATATTCAGTTCAGTAATTGATTAATTGGGCTAAGTTTCAAGAAGTAGAAAAACATTAATAATATAGAACATTGATTCACCCCCCCCCCTCTCAGTGTTCCCATTCCTAACATAAGTCTCATATATGTAATGCTAAGTGTAACCAAATTTTGTAAGCTTTCTTCACCTTGTTAATCAACAATTGATCTAAACCCTTAAATAATATAAGTATCAATATGATATCTTACAAAGAGGTGCAGACATTTAAAAATGACTTATTGCTCTAACACAATGAGTTTACTAACATTCATCTTAATTGTTAAATAATCTTTATTATTTAATCAATTTGTGTCTTTCTTCTATATTCTAAGTTCAAAATCTTCATTTCTCCTTAATTTCATAATTAAGTAATTTTAATTAATTACTTTAATTATTAAGCATCCAATCAACATTTCATCAATTATTTAATTCATATTTCTTTCTTATTATTGTATTTTTGTAATAATTAAATTAATTCCCCACTCATTATTAAATACATAATATTTATTTAATTAAACTAATTGTTCCTCTAAAAATAAATAGATAAGTAATTATTTATTTATATATCTCCACGTGCGCAAATACATGAATTATTTCATTTATTTAATCATATTTATTCCTCCAAAGATGACTAATACTAACCTTCACTTCACTGATTAATCAAAATTCTTAACTATTCAATCAACTTTCAAACTCCACAATTCTCTCTCTTCACTAATCTATCTATTCAATCTTCTATTCCACCTCATCGGTTAAGTCTTCAATCAATTTAGTCAACTATTCAATCTATCCTTTTAACTCTTCAATCTATTTTACTGACAGATCAATCAATCATGTTAAACAAAGCAATCAATTGAGTTGAACTCCCACTCACTTTGAGTTCAACTCCTCAAACACAGCCAATCAACCCACAAATGAGGGAATTCTAATTGAAACCTCTAAAAATATATATAATGAGAGTCTTTTCTCATATTTTGGAAACCACTTTTATGATTTGAATTCGTATGTTGTCATGATCTTGAGCTTATTATTGAGACCACAACATTTCATGAAGACGGAAAACAACAAAGGAGGAATTATAGGTTTGCATATGCTTTTTTGTTATTTGATTTCAATATCTTGATTTGTGTATGCATTTCTCTTGTTTCCTTTCCTCTTTTGATATTGGAAATACTAACTGCCTAACAATCTATTTGTGGTTTAGATTTCAGTGTTATTGCAGGTTTGTACATATCCTTATTACCCTAATTATAAATGTTGAACCTGACGTGAATCATAAAACCTTGACAAATAAGAGGGCAATGGAATCTTAAATCTATATGTTGGATATTGCTAATGCATGGGGTGTTGATTGATACATTTTATATGTTTAATCACTACATTACTAAATGGGTAGTCATATTGTTGTCATTTATGGTTTGTCACTGATGTTAACATATGTTTCTATAAAGAGTACAGGCTGATTATGACAGTGTACGAACACTGTATGAATGTTTCAAAATGTGCGAAGACAAATGAGAGTACATGAAGATGTTGTGATATTATATCCAAGATTGCATCATGTAATGTTGCATATTGGGAGAATTACAAATGTTTTGGTGAAGACTGGTTATTGGATAGTGACAGTGGAAGCTGACAGAGTGAGTCTCTGTGTTTCTAGTATATCTTGCAGAAGATATGGATTAGGTGTATGCGAGCTTAAGAGATGAAATAAAAGGCACTAAAGGATGTTCTTTGGTCAGCGCAAGGTACAAAATGATGGATGATGTCAGCTATGTCATGTGATCTGGAGAAGACTTATTTGGGAGCTGACCTCAGAGGTGTAGCGTGCATTTTGTTTGGTAAATGTAAATTAAGGATGTCAGTCCTTAATTGATGTAATGGAATCATTGTATAATTATTTTAGGTATCATGTGTATCTTAGCAAGAGTTTATATATATAGAAAAGCCTAATGGGCCAATCTGATCATGTAGAATGTAATAGGGTATATATGTAAGATCTTTTATTTGGAAAAGATATGGTGAGATTATATGTTATGTAAAGAAGATTGTGAAAGTTGTGAGCTTGTGTATTCTGGATGTAGAGAAGAGAATTACTGGTGAACTTCATTGGAATTGATCAAGCAAAGATAGTCACTGTTAGACAGTTCAAAAGATTATGCATTTCTTCATATACACTTGTTACGAATAGTGAGTTCTGAAGGTGGATTTAACCTTCTTTGGGCAATGAGCCTGGGCAGTGAGCCCCCCTTTCTTTTCTTGACTCCTAACAGGGTCTATCCTTTAACAAGGACTGTGTACTGTAATGTTTCAATAAGCTCTTAACAGGGCTAAATATTCTAACAAGGATACTATACTCTCAGTACATTATTTGTGGGTGCTAATTCCCAACGAGTTTTTTTACCTTTAATAGGGTTTCCCCGAGAACAAAATATTGTGTTATTATGTTGTGTTCATTGGATCTAATATTGCTTCTATTCAAAGTTTAAAGTTTAATATTCTATCATACAACTAATTCACCTCCCTCTTAGTTGTATTGTGGAATGTTATTCCTAACAATTGGTATTAGAGCTACTAGTCCATAGGGAGAAAGATTAACAACTTGAGGAGATCTTGGAGATGGTGTTCTATAGGAAGGATGGTCCAAAATTTGATCCTGAAAACTTTGACAGTTGGAAGAACAAGATGTGAGCTCATTTGCTATGTTTGGACATTGACTATTGGTTGATCACAAAGAATAAGGTGACTATAAAGACTAAGAATGACTTGCCATTGGCTTCTGATTAGGAGAAGAAGGTATTCTCTCACAACATGGTTGCAAGAGAAGCATTGATCAATGCACTCTCCGAAGGAGAATTTACTGAAGTTAAAGACTTGGATTTGACACACCAGATTTGGCAAAGATTAGAAGCACTATATGAAGGAGACAAGTATACCAAGAAAGAGAAGTTACAAAACTAGAAAACAAAGATGGAGAAGCTACAAATGAATGATGATGAAAGCATTAGGGCTTATGTTCAAAGGGTTACAAAAGTTGTTGTCAGAATCAGAAACTGTGGAGGCACTTATGATGAAGAAGAAGTCATTGCGAAGATCCTTAGATCATTGAATCCTACCTACAAGTTCAAGGCTCTATCTATTCAAGAGACTATACCTTTGACTCCAAACTTTAATAGAGAGATGTTGATTGCAAAGCTAACTACTTTTGAAGTGGCAAAAATGGGAGACTCTGTACCTAAAGTTGAATTTGCATTTAAGGCATTTGCACACAAGAAGTTAATGTCTGCACCTCTGAGCACCAATAGTAAAGTCTGAAAGAAGAGCTTGGAGAATATGCTAAGGAATGGGAATAGATAATGGCTGAAGAAAGAAAGATGGATGAACTTGTTGCATTGATCGCTAGAAGATAAAAGAGAGGTAAGGGTAAATTTGAAGGAAAATTACCTTTGAAATGTTTTTCATGCAATAAGATTGGTCATTTTGTATCTAGATGTCCTACAAGAGTTCCTAAGTACAAGCCTAAGTTTTTCAAGTCTAAGAAAGATAAGGAATGTTATTATGCTAGTGAAGGTATTTTTGATGATGATGATTTAGATTATGAGGAGATTGGATTTTTTGCTATTAGAGATAAACCGGTACACAAGGAAAAGGCTTTAGTGTTACATGTTGATAAGAAAAATGAATGGATTATAGATAGTGGTTATTCACATCATATAACTAGAGACAAAAATAAGTTTGTTAAGTTAGTAAGGTATGATGGTGGTGTTGTAAGGTTTGGAGATAATCTTCCTAAACTTATCATAGGAGTAGGATCTATTACTCTGGATGGAAAGAATAATATTGATAATGTACTACTTGTTGATGGACTTAAGCATAACTTATTGAGTGTTGGACAATTGACGGACAAAGAGTTTCAACTACAATTTAGTAATGGTAAATGTTTTATCAGAAGTAAGGAAGGAAAGCTGATTGCAACCGGTACTAAATCTAGAGGTAATGTATTTGAATTAAATACATCTGGAGCCTCTTGTTTTGTTGCGAAGGTAGATGACAGTTGGTTATGGCATAGAAGATTGTGTCATGTTAATTTTGATAATATTGTGAAGGAAAGTTTAACTAATGCAGTAAGAGATCTATAGAAGATTGTGAAACCATCTAACACTTTATGCAGAGAATGTGTTATGGGAAAATAGACTAGAAGCAATTATAAAAGAAAAGCATATACATCAAAGGGAAAGTTGGATCTGGTACATACAGACCTATGTGGACCTACAAGGACAAAATCATACTATGGTGAAAGGTATTTTATACTTTTTGTTGATGACTTTTCTAGAATGATGTGGGTTACTTATTTGAAAGAGAAATCAGAGGCATTTGATAAATTCAAGATATTTAGAGCAAAAATAGAGAATGAATAAGGTTTAAAGATAAAATGTTTGAGGTCAAATAGAGGTGGAGATTTTACTTCAGACCTATTCAATTCATATTGCGAAGAGCATGGAATACAGAGACAAACATCTTCTCCTAGGACTCCACAACATAATGGGATATCAAAGCGAAGAAACATGACTATACTTGATGCTGGTAGGACAATGTTTCTTGAAGGAAATGTATCTCATATGCATTGGAGAGAGGCTATTGGGACAACAGTGTACACATTGAACATAATTCAAATTAGAGAAGGTACAAGTAAGACTCCTTATGAATAATGGTTTAATCATACTCCTACTGTAAAATATTTTAGAATATTTGGTAGTAAATGCTATATCAAGAGAGACAATGAGATAGGGAAGTTTGATGCTAGAAGTGATGAAGGAATTTTCCTTGGTTACTCTACTAAGAGAAAAGCTTACAAATGTTTCAATCTGAGATTGAGGAAAATGATTGAAATTCACAATGTAAAGATAGATGAAAGGTTTCAGATACAAGAGAGAATGTATGATTGTAATCAGAATACATAGATCAAAGAGGTTACTATTGTAGAAGAAGAAGAAATTGTTGAAGCTGAATGCAAAAATGAGACTTGTGATGATGACACAAATGAGGCTATTGCGGTTCCTAAAAATCTGAGGTATGTAAAGAATAATCATCTTGAAAATCAAATTATTGGTAATACTAATCAAGGAGTAATGACTAGATCAAAGGCTAGAGAAGAAATTTGTTTGATTTCACAAGTTGAACCAAAGACTACAGATGAAGCTTGTAGAGATGAATCCTGGATAAATGCTATGAAGGAAGAATTAGATTAGATAAAGAAGAACAACACTTGGGAATTGGTTCCTAGACCTAAGAACAAAAATGTAATAGGAACTAAATGGATTTTCAGAAACAAAATGAATGAAGAAGGGGTTGTTGTAAGAAACAAAGCAAGACTGGTATGTAAAGGCTATTCACAACAAGAAGGCATAGAATTTGAAGAAACATTTTCTCATGTTGCTAGAATAGAAGTTGTAAGACTATTGTTGGCTTATGTTGCACATAAGAACTTCAAGGTGTATCAGATGGATGTGAAATCAACATTCTTGAATGGGGATCTTGAAGAAGAAGTGTACATAGAACAACCTGATGGATTTCCTTTATGCAAAGATGGAGACATGGTATGCAAGTTGAAGAAGGCACTGTATGGGTTGAAGAAAGGTCCAAGAGATTGGTATGCAAGGTTAGACAAATACCTACTTTGGCTTGGATTCAAAAAAGGTAAAGCTAACTGTAATTTGTATTTAAGAACTAGTGAAGATGGAGTTTTGATAATAGAAGTCTTTGTTGATGATATTATCTTTGGAGGTAATGATGATCTATGTGAGAAATTTTCTAAAGAGATGGAAAATGAATTTTAGATGTCCATGATTGGAGAAATGAAATTCTTTCTTGGACTACAAATAAATTAGAGTAAAGATGAAATTTTTATTTCTCAGACTAAATATCTTAAAGAAATGTTGAAAAAGTTTGGAATGGAAAACTGTAAACTAGTTGGTACACCCATGGTGACTAGTAATAAGCTGATAGTTGATGATGAATCAAAGTATATTTTTTAGACCAAGTACAAATTAATGGTTGGAGGATTACAATATCTGACTCACACTAGACCAGATATTGCTAATGCTATTGGTATTGTGGCTAGATATCAGGCAGAACCCAAAGAGACACACCTAGCTATTGTGAAAAGGATACTGAGATATCTGAAAGGAACAATAGACTATGGCTTATGGTATGATAGAAATGATAGCTTTGAATTTCATTCTTATACTGATGCCAATTGGGAAGGAAACATTGATGACAAAAAGAGTACTAGTGGTGGTACATTTTTCCTTGGAAAAAAGTTGGTTTCATGGCTAAGTAAAAAGCAAGATTGTATAGCTCAATCTACTGTTGAATCAAAGTATGTTTATGTTGTTATAAATTGCACTCAAATTGTTTGGATGAAGCAAATGTTGAAAGACATTGGAATAACTTTTGATGAGCTTGTGGGTTTCGAGGCCCCTTCAAAACCTGCAGTTACCTTAATAAAAAACTTTTGATGAGCCTATGGTTATCCATTGTAATAACACTAGTACAATAAATATGTCAAAGAATTCAATGATGCATTCTAAAACTAATCATATTTCTATCAAATATCACTTCTTGAGAGACAAGGTGGCAGAGAAGGAAATAAAGTTAGAATATATTAGTACAAAGGAACATATTGTAGACATCTTTACAAAACCGTTGCCAAAAGATACCTTTGAATATCTTAGAGGTATGCTTGGGGTTTAGGCCCCTCCCAGTCATAATTAAATGATGCAGGGATGCATCAGCCCAGAGGTTTTTAGAGCCTTATCATATTATGGACTGGATGTAGGGATCTACTCCTCAAGGGGAGTGATCGTGGAAGGAGGGTGTTGAAGGAAAATTGATGTCTCATGGCACCATTTGCCATTGTTGTCAAAGGGGGAGTGTTTCTATGAGAAAATTCCTACTATATGGGGAGATTGTATGAAAGAATACTATGAGAGTACTGTTTGGCTGCAGAGCTTTGGATTGATATAACTTTGGGATGATGGATTTTTCTATATGTTTACATCAATACCAAAGGGGGAGATTGTTAGATATTGCTAATGCATGGGGTTTTGATTGATACATTTTATATATTTAATCACTACGTTACTAAATGGGTAGTCATATTATTGTCATTTGTGGTTTGTCACAGATGTCAACATATGTTTCTATAAAGAGTACATGTTGATTATGATAGTGTACAGATGTTTTAGAATGTGTGAAGACAGATGAGAGTATAGGAAGATGTTGTGATCTTATATCCAAGATCGCATCATGTAATGTTGCATATTGGGAGAGTTACAAATGTTTTGGTGAAGACTAGTTATTGGACAATGACAATGGAAGCTGATAGAGTGAGTCTCTGTATTTCTGGTATATCTTACATAAGATATGGATTAGGTGTATGCGAGTGTAAGAGATGAAAGACAAGGCACTAAAGGATGTTCTTTGGTTAGCGCAAGGTACAGAATGCTGGATGACATCAGCTATGGCATGTGATCTTGAGAAGACTTATTTGGGAGCTGACCTCAGAGGTGTAGCGTGCATTTTGTTTGGAAAATGTAAATGAAGGATGTCGGTCCTTAATTGATGTAATGGAATCATTGTATAATTTTTTTAGGTACCGTGTGTATCTTAGCAAGAGTTTATGTAAATAGGAAAGCCTAATGGGCTGATTTGATCATGTAGAATGTAATAGGGTATATATGTAAGATCTTTTATTTGGAAAAGATATGGTGAGAATATATGTTATGTAAAGAAGATTGTGAAAGCTGTGAGCTTGTGTCTGTTGAATGTAGAGAAAAGAATTACTGGTGAACTTCATTGGAACAGATCAAGCAAAGATAGTTGTTGTTGGACAGATCAAAAGATTTTGTATTTCTTCATATACACTTATTACGAACAATGAGTTTTGAAGGTGGATTTAACCTTCTTTGGGCAGTGAGCCTGGGTAGTGAGCCCCCCTTTCTTTTCTTGACTCCTAACAGGGTCTGTCCTCTAACAAGGACTGTGTACTATAATGTTTCAATAAGCTCCTAACATGGCTAAATCTTCTAACAAGGATACTATACTCTCAGTACATTATTTGTGGGTGCTAATTCCCACCAGAGTTTTTACCTTTAACATGGTTTCCCTAAGACCAAAATATTGTGTTATTGTGTTGTGTTCATTGGATTTGATATTGCTAATATTCAAAGTTTAAAGTTTAATATTCTATCATACAACTGATTCACCCCCCTCTCAGTTGTATTGTGGAATGTTATTCCTAACACTATCTACATGCATGTGTGGGTTAGATTAGATATTTTGTTTTGCATGTGTGTGTATTTTTTGTAGGTATTGCATTGTTTGATGTTGAAAATATCAGAAAAGATAGATAATCTATTTCCCTCATCTACATCTTACAGCCCCAGTGGGACCAAATTGTGAGTTTTTCAAAGATTTGGTCATATCTTTTAAATAGCTTTGTTTTTTTCTATATAATTATTTTGTAGGTTAACGCTGATACAGAGAGCCTATAATCCAAAATTAGAGTTTTTGGATGTTTTTTTAAAATATTTTATGAGATTTTATATAAAAAAACATTTCTCGGCACAAATCAACTTTTTTTATAAAAAAAATTTGCATTTTTTGGAAAGGTCTTGAAATTCTACAATGGGTATGTTCTATGTGATTTTAATTTTGACGAATAATATTTACAACAAAAATAGATCTTTGAAAACTGGCATGTTTTGATAAAATGTGTTCCTGGGCACAAATTAAGGAATGGTTCTATGAAATGTGTTTTGCGCATTTGTGTTGATATAAGGCGCCTACTGTCCAAAATTCAAATTTTCTAGTTATTTTTTTAATAATCTTTTTATGATTTTTTATAAAAAAATATTTCTGAGTGCAAATCAACTTTATTATTTTTGAAAGTCACATTTCTAAAAATGTCTTAAAATTCTATAGTGGGTCTTCTATGTGATTTTGATTTTAACAAACAATATTTGCAAAAAAATAAGATCTTTAAAAACTAGTATGTTTTGATAAAATGGGTTCCTATGGCACAAATTAATGAATTTTAAAAAAATCCTTACATTTTTGGAAAGCTCAATGATTTTTAGTAGGGGTTACTTCATTTCATTTCTATTTTTGGGGCTAAACTTCTTCTTTTTGTGTGCATGTGTAGGTGATAATCATTTTATCAAAGACATTGTTTTGAAACTACTAATGACATTTGGTAAAGTCAATTTTGGTGTTTTTATTTCAATTTATCAAATTTCCATTAAATTTTGACTTCTAGATCTAGAGATTTGTTTGTTACTAATTTTTTATTTTTAGCTTCTTGTGTGGAAGCAATGTTTACTTTTTTTTAATATAAAATCAATCCATTTTCCTTTTAGTGCACCTAAAATGAATAGTGTATGAACACACATCACAAATTCATCTTTTAGTTTGGTTCTTAAAATTGACATGGGGGTTGAAAAATTGAACAAGCAAAATACATTTGAGATTGGTTCATTTAAAATTGAACAAGGCAAATCTCATTTGATTTCGTGCTTAAAAATGAACCCATGTGCTTGTATGGATGGTAGACTTATGAAAATTTGATCTTTTGGTGCTTAATTTGATTAACTTGGTGTCTTGTGTGTTTGGTGCACTTACACATTCTGTTAGATTAAAAATATTTTCCTTTTTTTTAGAGAGGCCTATCTGGGGGCGCATTTAAGCCAATAAAGGATGACCTCAAACTGAAAAATCCCTTTGGTCGGTATAGAAACATGACTATGAGAAAACTCTGGTCTTATATCTAACCAAGCTCGGGTGAGGTGTGTTGATGATAGTTTGAATCAGACAAATGTGCCTAAGAAGCCAACATGGTCAACTAGAGACTTAAGTGTCTCACATGTGTACAAACCGATTGGGTAGACTCCACTGATTTGACTAAAACATTGTTAATTAGAGGCCACCTAGTTCACCTTTGGGTCATTGTCTTATTATAGTGCAAGGGGAGGGAAGAATCTCCCCCTAAGATCCCTATCATATGTGTCCCAAGGTATTGTATTATGAAAGAGATCTTCATTAACATGACAACAATACCTAGAAAAAGACAAAAACACAGACACCTTCAAGAGGACTTTCATGTTCTAGTTGTGTGACACAACTATGCGAGCTGACGAGAATCCAAGCAATGTGCCTATTATATTAAAATTGAATCCATTGACCTTAGGTTAGACTTCTTGTCTCTATTTTTTCATTGTGACAAACCTCATTAAAACTTGGAGCTTGAAAAATTTGTTGAACATATAATGATCGTTTCCTTTTTTGAGTCACTCCTGCAACTATATACTAAGTGTGTGATTGTTGAGTTTGTAAACATCTCCAAAAATTTTCCTACAAAAGTGTCCTACACAGAGAAAACTGAATCAACACCTATCCTACAAAGAGCAAATAGAATCACAATGGGTCCAAAAAAACATTCTACTAGTCTTTTATCTTGAAATATTGTGATAGACATACCCTTGCATAATAGTTCGTATCTTGAATTTTAGTATCATTCTTTCATTTAGAGTTTATAATATTTCTTTATCTTTCATAGTCATCATTTCATTTTGAAAAAATCTAAAAAATCCCAAAAACATAGCTTGCATAGCCTTGGGTTAAGTACTATACTTTCTAGAGTCATTTTCGAAATTAGAAGGTGAAATTTCTTAGGACATTCCTATAGTGGTCTTGCATATTCTCTTGACTTCATATCAACTACCATATTCTTTGTATATTCTGATTAATATTTGGCTTAGATAGACATCATTGCCAAAATTTGTCACTTTTTGTCCTACCTTTTGAAGTCAAGATAGTCCATAGAATCATTCAAGTCTTTCGTTAAGGGTTTACCTTCAAAGTTTCTAGAATCTCTTAGGGTATATTACCCGCACCTTAAACATCATTCTATTTGTTTATTCCTAGTTTGCATTAGCATCCAAAATCATCAAAAATTGAAAAAATTAGTTTTCCTTATTGTCATTTCACTTATCGTCTTTGTATTTCCAAAAATAATAAAAAATCCCCCCCCAAAATAGAGTCACAATCTAGTGTTCTTACCACTATAGTAGCACCTTCCTTATTGTCCCTGATCCATCGAGCGGGTACTTCACAAGTAATAAGAACAAGTTTTGCAATATAGCTCCCCAATGTCACAACCCTAACATTCTTCAACTAGGTGTCTTACCCCATAAAGGACCACTTCTACTAGGGGAACCTCAACAACAACATCCTAGTGTTCTTCATCTAGGTGTCCCTTCAAATTCAAGACTACCCCAAATCAGTCAAGGGGTACCTCTAATCAACCCTAATTATTCCAATTTAGGACTACCCAAAATCAGTCAAGGGACACCTCTGACCAAACCTAATTACTCAGTGATTCTGATAATCCTAAGAGTTATTTTGTTGTCATTAGTTATGAGGAAGTCATATTGTTTGTCAAAGTCATTTGATAATCAAGAAAAAGACAAGTAGGTAAAGAAGGGAAAACTATTTAGTAAAGGAAATAAAGGAACAAGTAATTTTGGTAAAGACAAAGCAAGTTTAGGCACCGATAAAGGCATAACCAAGCACCAAGAACTAAGTTGTACCAAGCTACAACATGAACCAAACTGAGAAGAGAAGACAATTATCGAGCTAGAGGAAAATGTGGTACCAAGCATAGTAGGCCGACACAAGGAGAATCTTTAAGTACATTGAACTTGGACATTGAATATAAAATGGTTTACAAATCTTGAGAAGATTGTATGTCAGAAAATTGGAGAGTGAAATATAATGATTACACATGATTACAAGGTGAGATCTACAAATGACAATTAAGTATGAAATATGCATTGGAGGAGTAACCAATGCTAGCACCACTTGTAGAGATGATTCTAGAACACCTAACACCGCTTCTAGAGTTGTAAATAAATAGATCAGAGAAATAAAGATCAATGTGGTATGTATGTGAAGGGAGACTGCATGTATGAAGCAAAGATTACAAAGAAGGTGATGAGTAGAGAAGCCACCGAGTATAGAGCAGTAAAGATTTGAAAAGTTATTGTGATTCAGAAGTGAATCTACCGAGTACTAAATTGTTAGTGTAAGAGGTACACAGTATGAGGTAATGAGTTAATGAGCATAAAGAGTCTGATATGTATATGTTTGATGCAAGTTTAATAGATAAGTTTGAGTTACTGATTAAAGAGTAATCAAAATTGTAAAGTGTCTTAACCGAGCAGATCCTAATAGATCTTATTTTGTAAATCTTTTAACCAGGTACAGTTCTTAAATTAGAATTGTAAAATCCTTTTACAAGGTAGACTTAATAGTTTGAAGAATCTTAACTAAGTTAATACTCTTAATAGGGTAAGCTATCATAAATAGCTAAACATTATAGCTCTAATCGAGCAAACTTTTTACTGCAGTAGTGAAGTCTTGTGGGTGTCATCTCCACCGCAGTTTTTATCCTCCAACAAGGATTTCTGCGATACCAAAATATTTGTGTTATGTCTTACTGTTATATCTTTTATATGTTTTATGAGATGCATGCAAAAGCTATGGAATCAATAAATGATTAAGAAGGAAAGGTTACATAGTTTAAAAGTGTTTGACAGTATTGATTCACCCCTCCCCTCCCAGTACTCACCTTTGAATACTTAGTCTAACAATTGGCATCAAAGCTCAGTCTCTTATTAAGAAGTTTAATCACTTGAGAGGAAAGATATAGAAAGATGGAAAGATACAAGTATGAAAGGGTAATTGAGAACATGGAAATGGAAATCAAAATGGCTAATAAGTAGGTTGAAGAATTGAGCAAGAAATCGAAACATTCAATCAACAAAAGGAACGAGCTTACACATGAATTGAAAGATACTCAAGATCAGTTTGAGGAACTTAAAGAACAATCAGAGGGAAGCATGTCTAATGAATCTGATGCTATTATATTAGAACTATCTGAAAAGAACAAAAACCTAGCTGATCAAGTGAAAGCATTGAAAAGAGAACAAGAAGCAAAATCGGTAAGGATGTGTGAAATCCTAGAACAAAAAGGAAAATATGAAGATGACAAAAGAATAGCTGAAGATGAGAGAAGAAAAATGAATACAAGACTGGATGAGAAAGATAGGTAAATACTAAGGTTGACACAAACTCACTACAACTTGATAGACTAACTAGTTAGTGCAAATCAAGAAATTGCAAGGAGAGTTACATAAATTGCTGACTTGAGATTTGAGAATGAACATCTAAATAATGACCTGAAATATGAGAAATATTCTAATGAAGTCTTGAAAATAAATGAAGAAGCATTGAATATTCTAGATAAACAACTAAGAAATTAGAGACAACTGAGAGACACTATTGGACTTGGATACAATGCAAACAACTCCACCGAAAAGGGTGAGTTCTCCATTCAAGCAACCAATTGAGATAATGTTGTCAATCCACCAAAGAAAAAGAAGCCTACATGCTATCATTGTGGGAAACTAGGACACACAACAAATATTGGCAAGAGAAAAAGTGGTAATCTACCAAGTACTCCTAAGTTTAATTGTCATTATTACAATTGCAATAAGTTTGGTCATAAGGCATTTTGAATGTAGAGAAAGAGTTGCTAACAATTCATGGAAGCCAATATTTGAAGGTTATTGTAACAAATGCAATATGTATGGTCATAAATCTCAAATGAAAAATGAGAAATGGGTCTCTAACCAACCAAATGCTACAAACAACTGACAAGGATCAACTATACCATGGGACTGCAATACAAGAATCACTTGTACTACATGTGGAAGATTTGGTCACATTGTTGTAAATTGCTTTAGGATCCATGATATGAACAATGTGAAATCATGGAGAAACTCTAGAATGTCTTTTTTCCACTGTCATAAGGTCAGTCACCTAGCCAAAGATTGAAGGTACCAAAATAAAGACTCAACCGAGGAACAACCGAGTGAAAAGACTCAAGTTAACATTGATGAAATAAGAGATTAGATGAATTGGACTTGGAGAAGGAAGTCTCAAGATGATGGAACTCTGGACCTGGTGCACCTATCTTCACTTAATTGGTCAAAGGTATGTGTAGGAGATGATAACCTAAATTCTATCTTAAATTGGTGCCTAGATTTAGTGCTAAGATCCATATCAACATACTAAGATGCATTTGGATATAAGTTGTGAAGTTAATATTTCATATGTTGATCGGTAAAGTGTTTGAGCTATTTTTCTCTATTCGATGAAGGAAAGTGTAGTTTAGTTATTGGTGAAATGAAGTAGGTAAGAAGCATTTAATTCAAATTTTATAGCCGTTGGAAGCCCTAATCAAGGAAAAACTATAAATAGAGGGTATGCTATTTTATTTTTACCTTACATTTTCACAAGCACTTTGAAGCATCTGATAGACAAGAGAACATCAAGTGATTCCAAGTGATCATTTGAGCATTCTGAGCATCTACAAAGAACATTCAACATATTTATAGCATTTATCGAGATGTGTTCACAAATTACTAATCAAGTGGAACCCTAGAGTTTAAAGAACATTTATGAGATCAAGATGGCACCTAAGATACAAAAACCAGTAATTGTTGAGAAGATTGATCCCATGAATCCAAAGTATAAGTTTCCTCTTGCTGTTGCTACAAAAATTGACAAAGTTGGAGCCCTTTCATTGATACCACCAAGGGTTATATTGATTGAATATGTTAATGCCTTCATCCACTACAAAATTGAAGACATATGCCAAGGAGAAATTGATACATCATACAAGAATATGTGTGTGAAAGGAAATTTGAAAGGCGGCCACACACATTGGTAGACTAAGGTTTGGTCCATGCTATGCATGTGCCAACTGTATTCAAACATGAATGGATGAGGATAGTATTAAGCCGAGTTCATGATCAGTTCATGTGGCTCGATGGACCAATTAAGATCAAAAAAGATGTTTTGCACATAGTCATTGGATTTATGGTTGGTGATAGACCGAGGGCATACAAGAAAGCTAATAAGAATAAGCTATGTGAGATTACAAAAGAAAAATATGATGGTAGAGGATTGAAGCTATCCGCCATTGATGACCCTGAATTGCAATCTGCATCCAACATCCTATCCTACCGAATATTTCAATCATCTTGGGTAGATAATGTACCCTGTGGAGCAGTTGACATAGCATATAAAATTTTCAAAAAAGATATGAAGATAGATTTGTGTGAGATATTTTTGAAACAACTGGATGACAACATGAATACTATAAGGAAAGAAAAGTCCAATACTTTGAAGTTTGGTCCACTTATGGTATGCATTTTCTTCTCCTTTCAAAATTTCTTTCCTATAGTTGGTGAAGTAACTTAGAAAGCAGATAAACTAATTGTTTATCAGATTAATGAGTATATTCAAGGCATAGGAGAAAATTTTGATTTGGTCATGAATGATTATTTTGATAAAATTTAATCAAGAATGAATAAGAGATTCAAAATTCCACCCCAGCTAGTGGAAGAATACAAAGATGAGATTTGTTTTGAGGTTGATATAGACATATGTATCATAAGAGTTGTGGAGCTTAGAACTGAGTGGTTATCACCTATGGGATATGAGATGAACATTGATGTTGCCACAATTCAAATCAAAGGATTATTAGAGAAACTAGTTGACAGAAGTTCAAATCGGTATGGAACATTTGAGGAAGTAAAAGATAAAATTAGGATAGGTATAATGATACCTAAGGCAATTAGAAAAATAAGAAAAATGATAAACACATTATCTGAGAATTTTGGTATTGTTGCTACTAATGAAGAGGTTGACGAACTATCACAACCTAAGGGGAAGAAGACAAAAGTGAAGAAAGATACCCCTAGCCCAATCGGTGTTAGACCATCTACAAGGTCTACCTCCACACTAAGAGAAAAGAAGAAAGTTGATGTAGAACCAGTAAAAACTAAGACTTATATTAGAGAAAATAAGGCTATTGGAAGGCCTAGAAGGAAGTTGAAGCTATAAAAAGAGAGTGACACTGAATCCATAGACCTGTCACAATTTAAGGTTGTACAAAGTCATGTACCAAAGGAGAAATGCCTTAAATCATTACTCAAGACACTTGAAAGTTATGAAGGTTATTTGGTTATGAAAAAATTAAGGTATGAAACAAGGAATGATGAAGAGAAAAGTAAAATTGAAGAAACTGTCATTTCTACTTTGCACAAGTTTAGAATAACACTAGTTGAAGTACCACCAAATCTGGAAGATGAATTATATCAAAAAATTGATGTGAGATGGAAGTATGCTCTTACTGTTGAGAAATAAATGAGAGAAAGGTCCCTAGTAATCAGTGTCCTAGACCTCACAAAGAAAGGAATCCAACATATATTACTAGAATCTTGAAAATGATTCCAAGTAAGGGGCAGCACATTGATCATCACGGTCAATAAGCTTGAAGAAGTTAAAAAAAACACTGATAATCTTTGGAGAAAGATATTCTCTATTCATCAACTGACTATTGAAGGAGTCTAAGATCAAGAAGGCAAGTTAGATACAGTTGACTTGACAAAAAATGAAGAAGTAATAATTGAAGACATAACTGACCAAGATCTGGATGAAACAATCAAAGAAGATGAAGACATTATGGCAACTGAGGCCACATAAACATAAGTAATGGATATTGATGATTCTGCCAAGGCAAGATTATTGGCAGAAGATCCTATAATTGAATAAGATGTAAATTTTCCTAAGATAGAGGAAGTTGTCTCAGAGATAACAAGGGATGTACCTACTGATACTGATTGCCCTACCGAGCCAGCACATGATATTGAAATCAAGGAGACTGAAGAAACAAAAGAGACCGAGTCTACACAAGTTCTAAATCAAGAGTTGGTAACTCCCACCGAGATCACTAAAAAAAAGAAGGAACCAAAAAAAGAACAAGTAAAGGCAACAGTTGAAGAAAAGAAAGAAGAGAAGCAAGAGAAGAAGGAAGAGAAGAAATAAGAAGACCAAAAGAAAGAAAAAGAGGAAAAAGAGAATACATCTACACAATCCAATGCAAAGAAGGCATCTAGTTCTAAAGGAAAATCAAAGAAGAGGATATCTGAGAAAGAGGTTGATATCAATGAACCCATTATTATTCCCAAAGTTGATATTACAACCCTAAGCCCAAAGGAACTCTCTGAGTTTGGAGACCTACTGAAAATAAAAGCTGCACAAGACAAGTTGATAGCTAAGAAGCATTAAACAAATGTTTTGGAACAAGTGAAAGGAATATTGAATGAGATTGTACCTGAGTCTACTATAAACAAAAAAGGTGATATTTATAGTCAGTTAAGAGAAATGGTAAGTCAGATAAACCATCATGGTATAGATACAACCGAGTATATGCTACAAGTACACAAGAAGGAAATGGAGACAAAAGTGATTGAATAACTCCTTCAATCAGTTGCATTAGAAAAGGTAACTCTTTTTGAGTTAGTAAATGAATTGGAAAATGAGCTTCAATCAATTCTTTTATTATTTCAACAAATTTTTTTATTTCCAATTTCACCAAGGATATAAGAGAGAAAGATAATAATGTGGAAAAGGAGCTCACCGAGAAACTATAAAAAATTTCCACCAAGCCTAAGTCTATAAAAGAATATTATGAAAGGATAAAGCACTTGATGGGAGTGTAATATGAGCTAAGAAAGGAGGAGAATCAGATAAGAATGGATCTACTGGAACTCAAAAAAAATTTGATACCACATATAGAATCATTGCAGAAATAGGTTCTCAAGGCCAAAGATTTAGTTAGCACATCGAATGTTAGTGCTATGTATAGTAAGGTAAGTTTGACTACAGATTTAAGCAAGAAAATCATAGTGTTGTAGACACTAAAGAACACATGGATGACATTACTGAAGAATGCTAAAGATAGGTATAAAACTATTTTTGACAAGATCCCCACAACAAATAAAGAGTAAGTTCTTATTTTGGCATTTTTGTTAAAAAAGAGGGAAACTATGAAAAAGGGGGAATATATACTGTTGAAGATATTAAGGAAAATATATGTATATGGAAGGATATATGTACATGAAGTATTACTTTAGGGGGATTAATATTTTTACTAAGAAATAGATGTATGGACAAGGACAAATTTTGAATTTTGTTGATGGCTTTGAAGGTTTTGAACAAACATACCAAACTAATGCCAAAGGGGGAGATTGATACTCCTAAGAGTTATTTTTGTTGTCATTAGTTATGTGAAATTCATATTTTTTGTCAAAGTCATTTGGTAATGAATAAAAGACAAGTCAATAAAGTAGGGAAAGCTATTCGGTAAAGGAAATAAAGGAACAAGTAATTTTGGTAAAGACAAAGCAAGTTTAGGCATCAAGAAAGGCAGAATTGAGCACCAAAGACTAAGTTGTACCGAGATACAACATGAATAGAACCGAGAAGAGAAGACAGTTACCAAGCTAGAGGAAAATGTGTTACTTAGCATAACATGTTGACCCAAGGAGAATCTTTAAGTACATTGAACCTGGACACCGAACATAAAATAGTTTACAAATATTGAGGAGATCATATTTTGGAACATTGGAGATTGAAACATAATAATTACACATGAAATTACAAGGTGAGATCTACAAATGAGAATTAAGTATGAAATATGCATTGGAGGAGTAACCAATTCTAGCACTGCTTGTAGAGACGATTCAAGAACACCTAGCACCGCTTCTTGAGTTGTATATAAATAGATCAAAGAAGTAAAGATCAATGTGGTATGTATGTGAAGGGAGACTACATGTATGAAGAAGAGATTATATAGAAGGTGATGAGAAGAGAAGCCACTGAGTACAGATCAGTAAATATTTGAAAAGGTATTGTGATTTAGAAGTGATTCTATTGAGTACTGAATTGTTAGTGTAAGAGGTACACAATATGAGGTAATGAGTTAATGAGCTTAAAGAGTCTGATATGCATATGTTTGATGAAAGTTTAATAGACAAGTTTGAGTTACTAATTAAAGAGTAATCAGAATTGTAAAGTTTCTTAACTGAGTAGATCTTAACAGATTTTATTTTGTAAATCCTTTGACCCAGTATAGTTGTTATATTAGAATTGTAAAATTATTTTAGAAGGTAGAATTAATAGTCCAAAGACTCTTAACCGGGTTAATACTCTTAATAGGGTAAGCTATTAGAAATAACTAAATATTATAGCTCTAACTAAGAAAACTTTTTACTATAGTAGTGAAGTCTTGTGGGTGTCACCCCCATCATTGTTTTTATCCTCTAACAAGGATTTCTACGATACCAAAATATTTGTGTTATGTATTATCTGTTATATCTTTTATATGTTTTGTGAGATGCATGCAAAATATATGGAATTAGTAAATGATTAAGAAGGAAATTTTAAATAGCTTAAATTATTTTACAGTATTGATTCACCCCTCCCCTCTTAGTAATCACCTTTGAATACCTAGTCCAACAGGTTCTTGATGGATTTCTCAAGCAAATGACAATAAATGGGTACAACACTTCATGTTCTACAACACCACCTTAGTATGCACTAACACCTCAAGATTTCCTAGCACCTCAACATGTCCCATCACCTTAGTATGTCCCAGAACCTCACCATGTCCCAACACCTCAACATGTACCAACACCTCAGTATGTCCTAACACCTTAGTATGTCCCAACACCTCAGTATGTTCCACCACCTCATGTGCCTACAATATAGACAAACATGTGATACAAAACCCAATACAATTAAGCACCACCCCATAATAGTTAGATCCCATTTGTTGATCCAAATGTAGTGTCATCCACATTAATGCCCCCCTGAAATATTTTCTCAACAAATCCAAACCCTCCTACAGCAAGTCACAAATTTGTAAACAAGCACCCCTTAAAGGTCTTATATTACAACAGACCTTAGTCCTTATCTTTTTGATGGGATGCTATACATGACACCTTTTCCACATAACTTTGAGACACCTAAATTTAATAGGTACAAGGAAAAGGGTGATCTTCATGACCACACACAAGAATTTTTCATGGCTTGCATAGAAGTAGCCCATGATAACACATATATGATGAGACTCTTTCCACATAGTCTTAGTAGGATAACCATGGAGTGGTTTTCTAGACTCCATCCTGGGATAAATTCATGGAATGAACTAGTTGAAAAGTTTATATCCCACTATTCATACAACATCATCATGAAAGTAACATTGATAAATATCTTCACCACCAAGCAAAAGAATGGGGAAAACATTGCCTCATTCCTACAACATTGGAGAAATGTTGCCTCTAATGCATCTTTCCATTTACCAACCCATGAAAAGATCTACATGTTCATTAAAAACTATCAATTCAACCTAAAGTGTGAATTAAACTCTCAGTGTATTAAGTCCTTTGAAGAGATAATTGAGCAAGGGCTGAAATCAAAATGATCCCTCACTTTGAAGGGATTACTCAAGAAAGAGGCCATTAATTAAACATCCTATGAAAAATAAAAATATTGGTCCAAAAAAATAAATGTGATAAATGATGGTGTTGTGTATGCTAAAATGGCTCAACCTATCCTATTTGTGCAAACACCAACACCTACCCAACATACCCAACCAAATAAAAATATCCACAATGTTAACAACATTTGTCCTAGGGTAAGTCTTGAGCATCTCTAGGCACTTTACCAAGCCATTCAACAAAGTTTTGCAAGAAGGAACTTCCCTCCATGCCAAGACTTTACACCTCTTGTAGAAAATTTTGAGCATAAGATCTTCCAAAAGCTATTGATGGATCATGAAAAAGATAAGACCTCTACATACACTTAGGACAATAAGGCTAACGTTACCTATACCAAGGTGGACCCCAACTTGACCATTAATACCCTCACTATTAGAGGTCTAGACAATGATTTTGTTGTTGCTATTAAAGAATGTCCTAATAATTCACCTAATGAGGAGTTAGATATATGTCAAGACACCATTCCCAAACATGATCAAAATCATATACCTATATATAGAAAATTCCCACAAGCAACCTCCATATCTCCCACCATTTCTTTCTCCACACTATCTTCACCTAGAAATACATCCAATAATGACACTTTTCCACTATAATCACAAGGGCTATCCATGATACAAATCATACTTGATCCATTCTTTAAAAGTCAATCATGTCTACAATTCAGTAGTATTAGACCCAATTCCATCATATGCCCCATCCTTAAAAAAACCTACTCCAATGAGTCCTAGTCAATGTCCATTCCAATCACTCAAAAGCATCAAATCCTTTCAAGAACCCTCCATACATATCCTGACTCATACCCCATGTCAAGAGGATAACCCAATGTATAAAGAAAAAAATCCTAAAATTGGTCAATATCAAGATACCAAGAATGTCCAATCCCTTTGAATATTTGACCAAGATCCCATATCCATAGAAAATTATGATGACCCCCCTCCATCCCAAGAGAAGATCATCCTTCCAAGTCCCATTCATAATCCACCTCCTAATAAAGACCATGATGTCCCTTATACATCCTCCAATGATCCTCTTCCATGTCAAGATTAAAGTAATCATCCATGTCCACTACAACCTCTTGTCAACCCTCCATCTCCATGTCATAATCCTCCCTATCCACCACAAGATCACATAATCCCTCCATCTCCATGTCATAATCTTCCATATCCACCTTATGATCTTGTCACCCCTATCCAAGTTAATAATGAGCCTATTATATATCAACTTGGTTCATCCACATTCGTTCAGTCTGGTCTACTTCATAGTCCTACTATTCCATATATACCTCCTCCACCTCAAAATGAACTTGCATCTTGTTTCAAAAATAACTGGTATCTAATTTCTAAAAAGAGTTTTCAAAAAATTCATTATCAAGGAAAGGAGTTATGCCTCAATGAACAAGGTCTATTAGAAACCCTTGATATCAAAGTAAATCCATACTATCAAGGCCTAGCCTACATAGCTCACTCTCAAGATGTTCGTATCCATCCTAAATCCCATATTTGCACATATAAACCCAAGCATATGACTTCCTCGTCATCCCTTCCATCCATCTTAGGCCCATGTATTGCTCCATCCAGTAGTTCACAATCCACTCACCCTTTCCCACATGCAAGCCAACAAAGGCACACATCTTTTAGAACCATCTACCCATCCAAAAGAACAAGATGCTTGAGTGCTTCCTTCATGTCATTTCCTACATCCATTTTCTTCCAAAAATGTCAAAAATATTTAAAAAAATCAAAAAAAGAAAAAAAAGGGTTACCTTGGCAAAAACCTAGCAAATATGCACCATGTGCGATACAAAAAAATATAAATCAAGAGAAATAAGTCATCCTATGGTGAAAACCACTTTTTGTGGTGGCTTAGACAGGTACCTTGATGAAAACTTGGCAAACATGTCATGTGTAATCCATTACTCTGTACACTTGGGGGGAAGTTTCATTTATGCAATCCCATCTATGAAATCCTTCATAATCATACATTCATCCATATCCCTTCTTCCATATTTTATCTTGACAAGGTTTCATGCTGTTGGAAGTCTTATATGGGAAAGTGAGATAGTGAGAGGGAGGGGTGAATCGGTTATCCACAAAATTTTATACTTTGAAACCAATTCAACACATATACCATAAAAATAGATTTCAATACTGAAATAAATCTAACATTCTAATCACATCCATGAAATTAAACACATAACACAAATATTTGGTAACCTAGAAACCCTTGAAAGGTAAAACTGGGGTGGGGATGACACCCATAAATCTTCACTACTGTAGTAATAAAGTGTTCCTGTTAGGGCTACAAAGTTTTGATCACTTCTAGTGATCTACCCTATGAGGGGTCTACCATGTTAAGAGCTTAAAGAATTATACAATCTACCTTGATTAAAGGATTTTAAACTTACAACTAAGTAAGCACTCAGTTAAGAGATTTACAAAGACCTATTAGGACCACTCTATTAAGATATTTACCTTGATTCACTTGCTAGAATGTATAAGTACCCGATCCTTCAATTTGCACTTCAAATACTAATAACATATCTCCTCTTTCCAATACTTATCTGATCTCAAAGTCAAATATTGCTCTGTTTTGTCCTTCACTGCTCAGCTCAGTCACTCTGCCTGATCTCTGCATTTAACAATCAAAACACTGCTTCCATCCACATACATGAGATCTCCTCTCTGTTACTACATTTTAGGGTTTTGATATCACCTTATATAAATAACTGATCAAGCTTCTAGATCAAGATCAACGATCTAGATTCATCACTTATGCCACTTGAGAATTCTCTTTTTATGATTGGTTACAATACTTACATAGGGATTAATGATTGAAAAAATAATCCATAATCAACTCCTTCATTCTCTTAATAATCATTAAATCACACATAGAAGTCAGCCAAAATGGTTTACCTAGGTGTTTGTGCCATTAAAAACACATATATAAAAATTAGTTTACTTGGCATATGAAGTCTTTGATGCTCAGTCAAAAATGTTCTCCATATACTGGCGCTCGACACTGACTCTTATATACAACTTGAAATATACTGCTCAGTAACTACTGAAGTACTCAGCGACCTCTAACTTTCTCGATAGTAACTACGACTCGGTAACTATACAAAATACAAGTCTATACATAAATCAGTCTTAATAGGATGGCTCGGTCACAGTGATGACCGACCAACATTTTCTTGAAAATGACTAAATGTTGGACACTAATAGATAGCATGACTTGGAGATCAACAATCTCCCCCTTTGACATTAGTGGGAAAAACACTTTGTCATTACTTTAGATTACATTAGTACTTAGTGCTTGATTACTCTCCCTAAGACCGTGACTTGGTCTTCATAAAGACTATAATATATATACATGACTCTGACATACACTAAGTATAGATTTACACATTTCAAAATAGTATGTCATACCATTCTCATTCTACTCTATATCCCCCTTGATCTTTGTACATGACTAAAATGGTTTATGAAGCTTCATAATCATTGCTAAAGCATTGTCCCATCCAGATCTAATAGACTCCAAAAACTGTATCTTGATCTCTAGCTGAGCAACTAGATCAACCAAACTCTTGGCAATCATTTCTCTGTACTAACTCCTTTTTCAATGCCAATTCTCTTTGCATAACCTCCAGATGAGGTGTCAACATTGTTTGTATCAAGATTAACTTGGCTCTTATCCTTCCATCATTGGACATTAGTTTGACTAATCTTCCTTGTGCATGAAGTAGTCTAGTGAAATGAATAGAGATGGAACTTGCATCCATGCTCATTGAGTGACCTGTAGACTTCAAGTCTAATTGTAGCTTCTCAATAAGCTCTTGATTGTCCTTAGAGAATGTTTCAACATTGCATAGCTATTTTTATAATGAATAAACATTTTGTACAACCTCTTCTAAGTTATTCACTAGGTCAGAAAGTTCTACATGTTTACTGCAATCTCTGTTGAGACCCTCTCAAGTACCTTGGTCTTAAATTTTCTTTCAGACCACTACATTAGCTTCACTCTCATCACTATTCACTATTTTGATAATATGTACCAATTTTTCTAGAATAGGTGAAGTCTCATTCACATCATCTAACTCAAAAGCCTCTACAAATATACCCTTAATCTCATGTAGTAGCTACTTTTATTGATGTTCTCTTCTACCTTCTACCTTACTTCTTCCTCAAGGTTCTGTGGCTCATCTATATCCTCTTTATTGTCTAGTTCAACTTGTATGGATGTGCCTTCATCTTTTTGTGCACTCTTAGTCACAATGGCATACTACCATCTTGCATTAATTTTACTAAACAACTCATTAGGGATCAAATTCCCTATATGCAAAGGTGTCATCTTAAATGTACATAACATCTCTATCATCACATCTTCAATATTTTTCTTATCATCTTTGCTTGATCTTTAAAATTTAATTAACTTAAATCTTGCTAATCCTACTATGCTCTTGATGTTCTGGCAGATTTCATCCACACTAGTTGGATGTCTATGTTTTGCCACCTTCAATTTTTTATTGTCATCTGTATCAGTCATTTCTTCATCATTGTCATCCTTTTTTAGAACTAGTTTCCTTCTTGGCTTCTTCTTAGGATTGCTCGGTACAAATTTTGTTTGTACTTGTTTCCTTTTCCATGAGCTCTCTCCTTCAATGTTCTTTACCGGTGTTCTCTTTATTGGCTCGACAACTGTGGTAGTTGAAGCTGCCCTTGTTCCAGGTCTTAATGTTGTAGGAGGAGTAGGCTTTTGTTTCTGGTTCTTCCTTTTACTGGGCTCGACAACCATTATCTCTTTGCTCTTCTTTTGTGTATCTACTTCCTCCTCTTCACTATCTTCAGACTCACTTGATCGATCCTCACCCTGGCCTTGTGTAATCTCCAGAGGTGCATTCTCCTCTTCTCCTTGGCCTAGCATTTTCTCAAGGTTTTAAACTAATTTATTTCTTTTCCTCTCTAGGGTTGTAGTCTTTAGGCCCATTGTAATTTTAGATTTTGCTTCTTCATAATTTCCAAAAGGTTTGGCTTTTCTATCAATCTCTTCTGCAAGTAGAGCAGTTATAGCTGTTGATGTCTCATCTATGTTGACTTCATAGGACAATGGTCTCAACCATGCTACCCTAGGCATAATAACTTGAACAAAAATGTTATCGGTATCTACTAGAAAACATATATCATCATATCATTTCTCTACTAGGGATACGAGGATTCTGCTTCTCTTTCTCATATTCTTCTTAAACTCAACAAAATAACTCTCCATCACACTGTCAAAATTATCTCCTAATTATTGAATGAACTCACCAATTTGTTGTCATAGGTTGGTCTTGACTCTATACTACATCTCCTATTCTAGGAAAAGTATTTTTCACCTAGAAAAATAGACAGACTATCAGGGAACCAAACTTACACATTGATTTCTTAGCTTTCCTAATTGATGTAAGGTTCTCAACAAGTTATGTCAGTTGTAGCTTGACAAGATCATAAGTATGATCTTTCTTCACAATTTTCTATGCCTGGTCTACTGCAATGTAGGGAACACTATCCATCTTTCTTGAATAATAAAACTTGTAAGCAATCACCCTAATTGCAAAATCAATCTCAGGATCTATGATCATAGAAATAATCATCCCTCTCTTGTTCCATACTGCCAGTGTATTTTCCTGGATCATTTCTTTACTTTGGCACCTCATTTTCTTCTTCCCGATAAGAGTAGGATAACTGGTGACTTGGTGAATTATTTCCTTGGTGATCTTCACTGACCCATTCTCCAACCACAATTGCATGTAGTTTACTCTACTTAAAATGATCTTAATCCATTCCATCTTGAAGTTGCGAGGGAAATCTAGGGCATAAACTAACCCTTTCTCATAAATGTGTTGATGCTTTTCCTTCAACACTCCATTTATACACAATCTATTGTATGCCTCCCTTAGTTTGTAGTCTCTAATTTCACTAATCTTTCACATATAGCATGCGTGCACATCATGTATCATCAAATATTTGGGCGGAATCTATGACAGGGTTCCTGAGAGATCTCCCTTCACTGCGCTTTTTGGTACAACTTGGAATTTTTGTGGTTTGCATGCATCACTTCTCACTAACTAAACATTTAGTACTTCTTTTCCTTCCTTCCTTACTATAATAGATGAACTTGATGCCATTTTTCCAATTTAGGGTTTGAAAGATGAATTTGAGTAGCTCAGTAATACCTGGTTTCAATAGTTCCTCACAATGTTTGTCGACGACATGCTATAAGAATCTTCACAAACTGACTTCACACAAATCGCTCTTCTTAATCACCTTTGAATCACTCTGTAAATTCTCAAATCATTGGGTAAATGAGAATGAATGGTAAAATTTCATTATATAGATTCAAATGGTCACTTTTAGGTCTTCATTAAATGATCCATACACTAGTAGGTGAAATACAATTGTCTCGACCTTTGCATGATAGCTTGGATAACATGTACCCATACTTAGTTGAAACCATGACTTGGTCGATACTAACATTTCCACTTTAGCTTGGTAGATATAACATCTCAGTTATTATAGGAGATGATCACATACTAAGTGACTCGGTCACTATAGACATAAATACTGATGCTTGACATCAATTATTCAATTTAACTCTTTTCTCAAATCTATCCTAATGCATCTTGTTTTATGAAGATATGGACTTTAACACATCTAATGTCAGGAACTAGTGCAAAATATAACATTTGAAAATTCAGTTCCTTATATACTTTCTTTGCTTAGTTAGAAGTAGTGTGATCACCTGATCCATTGGATTGGGTGACCTCAAGTTCACTGGATCCACTATTGCTTGCTTCCTCTTTCTTTTTCCATGTCTTATTCATCTGGTTCCTTATCTATTCAACAATCTCTTCACCTTTGAATTATTCATTTCTCGGTGCTGGTGCTCTGCAGTCTCTTTTTATATGACCAACCTTGTGGCATTTGTAATAGACTAGACTTCCACTCATCTAACTTTTGGATTTACCTCTAAAATGTGTCGTTATATAGTTTGCTCCAATATGATCATATTCTCCACAATAATGACAACTATACCATGTGTTGTAATCCCAATTGAATGTATTACCTTTCCTAGGTTCATTACCTTGCTTATTAGATGTCCACTTAGGTTTAGCATTAGATCTACATTCTTGTGCTCTATGACTATATTTCTAACAATTGTAACTATGTCCTAGAAATCTAGGTGCAGTAGGTGAATTGCTAACCTTTGACTTGTATTCATGTGCCTGATGTCCGTGCTTCTTATAGTTAAAATAATTTTCATTAAATTTTGGCTTAGGATTGGACTTACCATTCTTTCTTCTGCAGATATTTGTTGTGTGTCCTATCTTCCCACAATGATGACATGTAGGTTTGTTGTTCTTTGACTTAGCATTCCTTTTTTCTCCACTCTTTGATGATTCTCCTTCTTTAGTGGATGATAGGTGCTCATCATGTCCTAGTCCAGAGGTGTCAATGGATCTTTTTGTTGACCTCATCATTTCCTCAAAATATTTCACAGCTTCATTAGGTTTGTTCATCCTCTCATTGAGTTCCTTTTTAGATCTTAACTCATTCTTCAATTGATTTTTCTCTGATCTCAGATTTGTAATTTCCATGTCTTTCTTGTTCAACTCTTGATTTGCAAGTAACAGTTGATTTACCATGTCCAATTGATTGTTTGTCATCTTTTGCATATCACATGTCCTTTCATCAAGTCTTATAGCTTTTTGTCTCTTGTCTTCTTCTGCCATTGTATTGTCTTCTTCAACTTTATTTTTATGTTCAATCACTTCACATAGTCTTACAGATTGAATATCATGCTCTCTCTTTAGACTTCTGACATCTTCATTTAGAGAATTGTTTTTCTCTAATAGATTTTCTATTGCTGCATCACTTTTAGTGGAGTTTCTATTATCAAATAGACCTTTAGTATCTTCTTCTTGATATTGAGTGTCATTTAATTGGATTGACAATTCTTTCCTTCTCTTCAAGGATTTCTTCAATTCTTCTCTTGCTGCTTCAAGCTGGTGCAAAGTAGGCTGGATGCCAATCTTCTGATTCTCTATGATCTTTCCCAACTTATAAGCCTCCATTTCCAAGATCTTAATTCTCAAGTGGTTATAATTCTTCCAAGAGAACAAATCTCTGATACCAATTGCTGGAAGTCTTATATGGGAAAGTGAGATACTAAGAGGGGGGGGGGGGTGAATCAGTTATCCACCAACTTTTATACTTTGAAACCAATTCAAAAAATATACCATAAACATAGATTTCAATACTGAAATGAATCTAACATCATAATCACATCCATGAAATGAAACACATAACACAAAGATTTGGTAACTTAGAAACCCTTGAAAGGTAAAATTGGGGTGGGGATGACACCCACAAATCTTCACTATTGCAGCAATAAATGTGCCTATTAGGGCTATAAAGTTTTGATCACTTTTGGTGATCTACCCTATGAGGGGTCTATCTTGTTAAGAGCCTACAGACTTATACAATCTACCTTGATTAAAGGATTTGAAACTTACATCTAAGTAAGCACTCGGTTAAGATATTTACAAAGGCCTGTTAGGACCACTCTGTTAAGAGATTTACCCTGATTCACTTGCTAGAATGTATCAGTACCTGATCCTTCAGTTTGCACTTCAAATGTGAATAAAAAATATCCTCTTTCCAATACTTATCTGATCTCAAAATCAAATATTGCTCTGTTATATCCTTCACTGCTCTACTCGGTCACTTTGTTTGATCTCTGCATCTAACAATCAAAACACTGCTTCCATCTGCATACATAAGATCTCCTCTTTGTTACTACATTTTAGGGTTTTGATATCACCTTATATAAACATCTAATTAAGCTTCTAGATCAAGATCAATGATCTAGATTCATCACTTATGCCACTTGAGCATTCCCTTTTTTTGATTGGTTATTACTTACATAGGGATTAATGATTAAAATAATAATCCATAATCAACTCCTTAATTCTCTCAATAATCATTATATCATGCATAGAAGTCAGCCAAAATGGTTTACCTAGGTGTTTGTGCCATTACAAACACATCTATCAAAACTAGTTTACTCAGCATATGAAGTCTCCGATGCTCAATCAAAACTCTTCTTCATATACTGGTGCTTGACAATGACTCTTCTATATAACTCAACATATACTACTCGGTAACTACTAAAGAACTCTACGACCTCTGACTTTCTCGGCAGTAACTACGACTTGGTAACTATACAAAATACAAGTTTATACATAACTCGGCCTTAATAGGATGGCTCGGTCGTAGTGATGACCGATCAAAATTTCCTTGAAAATGACTAAGTGTTGGACACTAATAGACAACATGACTTGGAGATCAACACATGCATGTTATTTGCTTCACTTTATCCACACCCTTCAATACATATCCTTTTTCTTATCCATCCCTTACTTTCATCATCCATTATCATATTTTACATTGCTTATCCCAAATCCCTTTCTTAGTCTTGATCAAAATTAATGACATACAAAAATAAATATATATTTACAAAAACCTCTTGACATGTCATTTCCCATATACACCATGTCATTCAATGTGTCATGGCATTGCCTACATAGCCACATATCTAGTCCCTTAGCTTAGGTAAACATGTTATCATTTTGTGAGATAGTCCTTGCATCCAAATCAACTTTGATTCTTGTATCATTCACCTATCCATTTCCATCCCATCAACTCATTCATCCATTCATAACATTCCATGCCTTGCTAGACACTAGGACAAATAAATACAATCATGTTTGAGAATAAATCCTGACATATATGCCTTCCATCTCATCGAATGATTTAAAATATCTTGAAAAAATCCATAAAATCATAAAATGTCTTGAAAAAATCCATAAAAATCATAGAATGTCACAATCCATCAATATTTGAAAAAATACCAAAAACATCACAAAAATTTCTGAAACAAAAATACCAAAAACACTACAAAAAGTCTTGAAAAAATTGTCAAAGACAAATAATTTTTTTTTGAAAAATTGAGAAAATCTATAATAAATCTTCTTTGTACATACACCAATTCTTTCACATCAAAACAAGCATTGAACGATGTCATACATCAAGACTAAGCTTCAACAGAACCAAGTCAAAACTATCAAACTAGTCAACAGGTCCTCAATCAAATTGACCAAACTCTCTTATCTATCAACCAAGTTCTACAACAAAGTCTTTTGACAAAATCACGTTGTCTTAGACAAGGTAAGGACCACTCAAAACCATATTGGTTAGTATTATATGGGGTACCTTATTCTTGGAACCAGACAACATCAACATAACATTAAAACTCAATGTCTAAAATATTGCAAAAACACAATCACAAAGTTAGTATGGTTGTAACTTGTTAAGTCAAGTTGGTCTTGTATGGTGAAAATGTGACCACACTTCTATGAATCTTTACATGCAAGAAAACTCAAAAATGAGCCCTCACAAATCGATCCATAGCTCTCTATGCATGGAGTCGCAAGATTTGTAAAATTGCTCTCAGCTAGAGCTATAAACTCATGACCTTGCTAGTCAACCACACAATGAGAGATTCCAAATCAAAGACAAGGGAAACAATGCCAATATCTCCAATGAAATCAATATGGATGCAATGCAATGCAAATCTATATGACAATGCAAGTTAATCTATTGCATAAAAGGAAATCTAAGCTAATATGCCATGATAATGCAACTAAGAAAGGAAATATGCAACTACAATGAAATGCAATAACAAGTCTTCAAAGCTTGGATGTAGAATGTCTTCAAAGAGCTCCAAAATGACCTAGAAAACTTGCAGCATAACATTAGCATAAAAACTTAAGATATGAAAATGAAGGAGAGAGCTCTCCTTTTATAAGAAATGAGATGAAAATGGACCATTGAGATTAAGAGGCAAACGACTTAATCAACAGTGGAGAAAAATAGAAGCTTGATCCTTGTGCACAAATATCCTCCAATAGGAAAATAGGAGTTGACTTTATGTCCATATGAGACAAAAAGTGTTTTTTCTCTTTTTATAAAATAAGAATAATGCTTTATTTGTGCAACATAGGATAAGAAGAAAAGTGGGGATTTTTTATTTAAATAAAAGGGGAGGAAATTCCTTTTAATTAAATAAAGGCTTAGGATAAAGTGATTTTATTGTTTAATTAAAAGAGATTTTTAATTAATTAAAAGGAGCATGTTCTCTTAATTAAATAAGATTTTTATTTTTATTTTTTTCTCTTTTAAATTAAATAAGGCTCAAACTTTAGGAAATATTGAATTGATTATGATTTGATCAAAGAAATTGATATAATTGATATTGTTGATATTTGAAAATATTGATTCAGGGATTTGACAAATTGCTGAATGGGGGCCCAAAGTCTAGGTGACCATTTTAGGGTGCATACAGGTCTTATTATGTCTTCATTTTCACAAGTCGTGTTCTTATGCATCTTTGAGATATACACAACCGATTAGAGATGTCAAGATGGGTGATGACTTATTTTTCTTTGTCTGTTGTTTGTGGAATGTTTTCCATGAAGTCTTAAAAGATAATTTTGGGTGTCTGTGATAAGAGCCTTCACATCCATATACAATATCCAATTGCAAAATTACAATGGATACTTCGATTGTGATACACCACACATATCACAACTCTAAATGCTCAACCTAGATGGATTGGACCACATTCCTTGTTTGTTTAGAGTGCCTATTTTAATGAAAGAGGATAATCTTTTAATTTGGTTTTAACCTAAGAACCCATCCATTAAGGAATACATCTCATATCCTGCAGTAAGATCCATGATCATAATTAGAGGAAAACATGTGGAAATGGTTGGAGTCTATGAGGACTCATTTATGGAGCTTTCAGAATGGAGAATGTGGACAACAACTACATGTAGACTTGAGAGAATTTGCATGTAGGAAGAATGTTAGGCTTGCTGAAGGGACCAACAAGTAGTTGGTTGAGGGGAATTATGAGCCTAGTTTTTGGTTTGTTTTAGACTATTTTTTAGTATTTTTATATCTTTTATTATACTGAAACATACATTAATTAGTGATTATGGAAGTACTATATATAATTTTATGCTTAATATAACAAAATTATTTTGACAAGTCTTTGATAGAATTTTCATGGTTATCTCTTGATATTTTATCAGTTTGATGAAAAATGTGTGCCTTGTAACTCTATGAGATGAAAAGTCTTTCCTGCTGGTGCAGGAGCACCTAGAACTTAGGTTAAATGTCCTACCCTATTTTTGGCTTGTATTGATCCTAGCTAGATAAGAGGGTTAATAAATGTTCCAAAGGATTCTAGGTGATGTAGTGAAGTTAGTTGGATAGGTTAGTTTTGGTTTGAGTTAGTAAAGCTTGGCGTGGGAGCTAATTTGTCCCTAGGAGCTAGTATAGTCCTAGGAAGTGGAAAAGGGCCTAAGGTTGAAAAAGACCTCAAAATGTTAGGACAGGGCTGAAATAAGCCTAAAATAGCCTTGAGTATGTTTTGTAACATTTTAGGAAGTTAGAAGTGTTTTAGGAAGGAAGGAGAGCAACAATGGAAAAGTTGCTAAAAAGTTATCATGACAACTTTTGAAACTGTGCAAAGTTGCATGACACTTTTGATGGAATTAGGTCTATAGGAGGTCCTAACCACCCACACATGTGGGAAAAATATATTTAAGCCTCAAAAATCTTGAATACTGAGGTTGGAGAACTTTTGTAATTACTGGCATAAGTAAACAAACACTGTCACAGACAGTTAGAGACATAGTTTGTTGTTGCTTTGCTTGAATAGGATCTCATGGATTAGATTACTATTTTTGTTGAATAACCTTGGTAGTGTTACTATTTTTAATAAATTTAAGTATTTTTGATTAGTTTTGTAAGTTCTTTGTTTTTGTTTTGTTCCTACCAGTTCACTGGCTTGTACATAGGAACAGTCCCAAAAATGGCTCCCCTTAAAATCCCATTGTGTGTTCACAAATTTTTTTTGGGACATGTAAGTGGAGCCCATTTATAGTGTACATAGGTAAGAAGAAGTCCTAGAGAAGCATTTATCTATATTTGTGACCTTACCCTAGGTGAGCTCAGTCAATGCCTTACTAGGAACAAGGAAGTTGTTTGTAAGTTTACTTGCAGGTGTGACTATGAAGATTGAATACAAGAAATTGGAGATGTGTAACAAGATGAGAAAAAGACTTAGTGAAGAGATAGAGGCTTTTACAATCCATTTGGAAATAATTTCCTTTCAGTGACCTCTAATTTCCTAGAAGCCATTAAAACCCTCATCAAACCCTCATAGTTTGGATAGGGTAATGTACAAAGGCTTAGGAACCAAGACCCAAAAAATATCTTAGGTTTTCCTAATTTATTGAAGATTCCATAGTTTATTTGGTAGGTCCTCAAGGAACACTTGACAAGAAATCCTAAAAACCCAGACTAGGAGACCTAATTGGAGGCTCAAGTGCTACAAGGCCTAAAAAGACAAATTGGTGAGATCGGTAAAGGAAAGATGGATTGAAATGGTCAAAATGTGTCAAGAATTGGTTAATGAGATGAATTTTAATACCTCCATACCCCTAAAAGATTCATCACTTCCTTAGGAGGTTGATTACACTTGGAAGAATGGAAGTGAGCTTGAGAAAGGAATGTACATTTGAACATTGATAGGTCACCTAGAAGAGTGGGAGTAGTTTTATTTGATTGAGGACATTGAAAAATTCCTTAGGAGGCAAGGAAGTACCTTTTTGAATCCCTGATCAAGGAATTGGGGAGTTAGTGAGTTAGGAACCTAGGTTGTCCCAACAAGAGAGTTGAAATCTAGTGTGATCCTATTAGATTGGTATCAGAGCCTAAAAGATTGGGCTAGAGGAAAATTGATATTGTATTTAGATGATTTAGTAGATTATTTAAGGATGGTGACAAATGTAGAGTTGGACAAGAAGGTGGAAGACCAGGAGGAGGAGAATAGACTCTTAGGGAAAGGTTAGCATAAATAGAAAGAAAACTTGGTGTAGTGGAGATTGAGACTGAATTGGTTAGAGAGAAAGTTAGAGAGGTGGAAGACAAGGGTAAAGAGTTGGAAGAGGAAGACAAAGTCCTTGAACTAGACCCTGTGTTAGAAGAAGAACCTTTTTTGAGAGCATTGAAGGCCATGAGTGGAAAGTCTTTGGAAGGAACACCACTATTTAGTGGAACGATGGAAGAAAAGTTAGTCATGGAATGGATTGAAGGCATGGAGAACCACTTTTAATGCAAAGGCATCAATGAAGCCCAAAGAGTTAGAGTGGCCAAGTCAAGGATGAGGGGGTTTGCACTCACATGGTGGAAGTTTGTGCAAGATGATAGGGTAAAAGAGGGAAAGAAACGTATTACCAATTGGAAAGTTATGGTGGAAAATATTAGAGATACCTACCTACCAGAAGATTATGAGGTACAACTACACAAGAAAAGACAAAACCTAAGGCAAAAGGACCTCGAGGTGAGTGCCTATACTAAGGAATTTCATAAACTATGTCTTAGGTCACATGTGATGGAGGGAGATAGCCTAAAGGTGGCTAGGTATTTTAATGGCCTAGGGTGGAACATACAAGAGGAGATAAGCCTTTCGAGCCCAAGAACAATCCACCAATGTTATCATATTTCTTTCAAGGTAGAAGAGAAGCTCAATAAAAGACATGATTCAAGAAGTCAAGGTAGAGGAAGAGGGAGAGATAATAGAGGTCATAGAGGAAGCTTTGGAGAAAGAAATTTAGAACAAAGAAGCCAAGGCAAGACTAAGCTCACAAAGAAACAATGATAAGTAACCAGCAGTAGAGGTGGTTTCAATAGGGGTAGAGGCTCAAGAAACAATTACAGAGGAAGATCAAGTGGTGAAGGAAGAGGATCATACTTATCTTCCATGAAGTGTTACAACTGTCATTAGTATGGGCACCTTTCTTATAGGTGTCCTGAGAAAGGTTCATCATCCCAAGGTAGAGAGAAGAGGGTGAGCTATGTACAAGAGGAGTCCTTAATCAAAAAGACTACTAAAGTGGCATTAGATTTAGAGGTAGGAGATAACCTCATGATTAGGAGAAATATAATTAAAGAACTAGTCAGAGAGGAGCCAAGCCAAAGAAGGTCACTATTTAGGATCAAGTGCAAGATACTAGGAAAGGTTTGTAAGATCATTATTGATTCCGTATCCACTAAAAATATAGTCTTAAATGAAGCAGTCAGCAAATTTAATTTGTGAAGGATCCCACACACTAACCCCTATAGAGTCACTTGGTTGAACAAGGGTCAACATGTAATAGTAAATCAACAAGATTGGGTAGACTTCACCATAGGGAGGTATAAGGATAGGGTGTTGTGTGATGTCTTACCCATGGATGCTTGCCATCTTTTATTGGGAATACCTTGACAATTTGATAGGCAAGCCATTCATGATGGAGCCAAGAACTCATACTCTTTCAAGAAGGACAGAGTCACATTTAGGATTCAGTCAATCCTAGAAGAAGGGGAAGTGAAACTAGTAGGTCCTAATGTACTCTTGGTGGGAGAAAACAAGTTCCTCAACACACTAGAGGAAGGTGAAGGAGTGGGCTATGCCTTAGTGTTGAAGCATAAAGATGAGGGAGTGGAGAAGAAGCCAAATGTACCCATAGAAGCTCAAGAGTTATTGGGATAGTATAAGGAGATAGTGAGTGATGGAAAACGTTCTACCCTACCACCTAAAAGAGCCATAAGCCATTAAATAGATTTCAAAGTAGGAGAATCCTTACCCAACAAAGTTGCCTACAAAATGACCCCACAACAAAATGAGGAAATTGCTAAGCAAATCCAAGAATTACTTGACCAAGGCCTAATAAGGAAAAGTATATGTCCTTGTGCAATTCCCACTATCTTAGCCCTAAATAAATGAGGTACTTTGAGGTTGTGTACAACTTCTAGGGCCATTAATAGAATTACCATAAAGTATAGGTTCCCAATTCCAAGAATAAAGGACTTAATGGATTTCCAAGGAGGAGCCAAGTATTTCACAAAGATTGACCTCAAAAGTAGATATCACCAAATAAGAATCAAGGAGGGGGATGAGTGGAAAATAAATTTCAATACCACATAAGGCCTATATGAATGGTTAGTCACACCCTTTGGGTTTTCTAATGCCCCTAGAACCTTCATGAGGCTAATGAATGAAGTGCCTAAAGAACTTCATAGGTAAGTGGGTTGTGGTATACCTAGATGACATTCTCATTTTTAGTAAGCCCAAGGTAGATCATTTAATGTATCTTCAAGTTGTGTTATAAAGGTCGCATGAAGGAAAGCTAACCATCAACTTATACAAGTGTGAATTTTTGAAATAGGAGCTGGTGTACTTAGGATTTGTTATATCATAAGGGAATTTGAAAATGGATCTTGTAAAGGTGGATGCAATCATTAATTGGCCTACACCTAAGTCTACTATAGAGGTAAGGAGCTTCCATGGTTTGGGACAATTTTATAGGAAGCTCATTAGGCAATTCAATGAGATATGTGCACCAATCCTAAACACTATAAAACAAGGCATGAAAGCTAAGTTTCAATGGAATGAGAAAGCCAATAGGGGTTTTGAGACCTTGAAGAGGAAGATAGCTACCTAACCAATCTTGGTACTCCCTAGATTTGAGAAACTATTCACTGTTGAATGTGATGCCAACAATATTACTATAGGAGCAGTCCTAAGTCACGAGGAAAAACTAGTGGCCTTCCATAGTGAAAAGCTAAGTGATGCAAAGAAGAATTACTCATCATATGATTTGGACTTATATGCATTGGTTCAAGCCTTGATAAAATGGAGGCACTACCTCCTCCCTAAGGAATTTGTAGTATACATAGATAACCAGGCTTTAATCTCTCTAAACTCACAAGACAAGCTAAGCCACAAACATATGAAGTTGGTGGAGTATATTCAAGCCTACACATTTACAATCAGGCATAAGAAAGGACAAAATAAAAAAGTGACAAATTCCTTGAGAAAAATATTGTTGACAGTCCAAGAAATACAATTAAGGAGCATTAGCATATACAAATTCAAGGAGCTTTACTTGAAGGATGAAGACTTCTCAGCTTCTTACAAGATATGAAAAGAGTTTCAAAACCATTTCCATAGGGAATATTGTGATTACATTCTTCAAGAAGGTCTTTTGTGTAGGGGAGGAAAACTTTGTGTGCCTAGAGGTTCAATGAGAGAGAACCTAATCTGAGAGAAGAATAATGGATCACTTAGTGGGTGTTTTGGTATTCACAAAACCTTATAATTGGTTCAAAGATACTACTACTAGCCTATTATGAACCAAGACATCAAGATGTATGTAAAGACTTGTATTGTGTGTTAGAAATCTAAGGGAACTTCATCAAATGTAAGGTTGTATCAACCCCTTCCAATTCCTAATAGACCTTGAGAGTCTCTTAGCATGGATTTTTTGGTTGGGTTACCTAAGACAAGATAGGGATTGGATAGTATATATATTTTTATTATAGATAGATTCATCAAAATGGCTCATTTTGTGCCATGTAAAACCACTCATGATGCATTCAACATTGCTAACTTGTTTTTCAGAGAAGAAATCTAGATACATGGTTTACCTTTGAGTATTATGTCTGACATGGACTCCAAATTCATGAGTCACTTTTGGAAGACCTTGTGGTAGAATCTTGGAACCAACCTTTCTTTTGGGTCTGCATACTATCCCCAAATAGATGGATAGACTGAGGTTGTTAATAGGAGTTTAGGCATTCTGCTAAGGTGTCTTACCAAGGAATATGGTCAAACATAGGACCAAGTCATTGTACAAGTAGATTTTTTTTATAATGACACCATAAATAGAACCACTAGTAGAAATCCCTTTGAGGTGGTCTATGGTATTTATCCAAGAGGAATCCATGAGATTATAAATATAGGATATACAACAAATATGAGTGGTTATGCCGAGGACTTTTCTTAGTCCATGAAGGAAGTACATGACTCAGTCAAACAAGCCCTTATGGATAGTACCACCAAGACCAAGAACAAAGTTGATGAGAGGAAGAGGGATATTTAGTTCCAAGTTGGGGATCTAGTGATGGTTCACTTGAACAAGGCTAGATTGCACAAGGGGGTACCTAATAAGCTCTAGATGAGAAGGATTGGCCCATGTGCCATCCTAGAAATGTATGGGAACAATGCCTATAAGGTGGAGTTGCCGCTAGATATAAGACTCTCTCTAGTGTTTAATGTTGTAGATTTGGTGCCTTAAAAAGGGCCAATCCCATTACAAGGACATGAGCAATTTGAGGTTGTAGAAGATGTAGAGAATTTTTAGCTACCAGTCACACCAAACCCACAAGTATAGTAGATCCTAAGCTCTCGGGTTGCTAAGAAGACAAGGTGGAAGATACACATGGTATATCTTATCAAATGGAAAGGAAAAGGAGGATGTAGAGGCTACATGGGTCTCTAAGATAGAGTCCCACAATTTGGGTATTGATCCTAACTTGATCCCTTCCAATGGGACTTGATCTATTTTGTTTAGGGGAGAATGGTGCAAGAGCACCTAGGTTAGCCTAAATTTCCTACCCTATTTTTGGTGTGTACTAACCCTAGCCAGATTAAAGGGTTAATAAAGGATCCAAGGGAGTCTAGGTGATGTAGTGAAGTTATTTGGATAGGTTAGTTTTGGTTCAAGAGTTATTAAAGCTTGGTGTGGGAGCTAAATTGTCCCTAGGAGATAATATAGTCCTAGGAAGTGCAAAGAGGCCTAAGGTTGAAAAAGACCTCAAAATGTTAGGACATGGATAAAATAATCCTAAAATATCCTTGAGGATTTTTTGATAACATTTTAGGAAGGTATAAGTATTTTAGGAAGGAAGGAGAGCAACAATACAAAAGTTACTAAAAAGTTGTCATGATAACTTTTGCAACTTTGCAAAGTTGCATGATAACTTTTGTCCTAAAAGGACCGACTAATGGAATTAGGTCTAGAGGAGGTCTTAACCACCCAAAAATGTGGGAAACATATATTTAAGCCTCAACAAGCTTGAATACTAAGGTTGGAGAACTTTTGTAATTACTACATAAGTAAACAAACACTTTCACAGATAATTAGAGACACAGTTTGTTGTTTCTTTTCTTGAATAGGATCTCATGGATTAGATTAATATTTTTGTTGAAGAACCTTGGTAGTGTTACTAGTTTTAATACATTTCTACATAGGATTAAGTTTTTTTTATTAGTTTTGTAAGTTCTTTGTTTTTGTTTTGTTCCTACCACTTCACTGGCTTGTACATAAGAACAGTCCCAAAAATGGCTCCCCCATAAAATACCACCATGTGTTCATCAAAACCTTTTGGGACATGGAATTGGAGCCCATTTAAAATCTACATAAGAAAGAAGAAGGTCTGGAGAATTTTTTAGCTATATTTGTGATGTTTCCCTATGCGAGCTCAGTCAATGCTCGACTAGGAACAAGGGAGTTGTTTGTAAGTTTACTTGTAGGGGTGACTATGAAGATTGAATCCAAGACATTGGAGATGTGTACAAAGATGAGAAAGAGACCTAGTTAAGAGATATAGGCTTGGCCAATCCATTTGGAAAGCATTTCCTTCTAGTGACTTGTGAGCTCCTAGAAGCCATTAAAACCATCATCAAACCCTCATAGTTTGGATAGGGTAATGTACGAAGGATTAGGAACCCAAGACCCACAAAATATCTTTGGGTTTCCTAATTTATTTAATAATACATAGTTTATTTGGCATGTAATTAAGGAACACTTTTCAAGAAATTCTAAAAACTTGGACTGGGAGACCTAATTAGGGGCTCAAGGGCTAAAAGACCTAAAAAGACTAATTGGTGAGATCGGTAAAGGAAAGATAGATTGACATGGTCAAAATGTGTCAAGAATTGGTTAATGAGATGAATTTGACTACCTTCATACCCCGGAAAGATTCATCACTTTCTTACGAGGTTGAGTACACTTGGAAGAATGGAAGTGAGCATGAGAAAGGAAGGTACATTTGAACATTGATAGGTCACCTAGAAGAGTGGGAGTGGTTTTTTCTAATTGAGGACATTGAGAAATTCCTTAGAAGGAAAGGAAGAACCTTGTTGAATCCTTGATCAAGGAATTGGGTAGTTAGTGAGTTAGTAACCTAGGTTTTCCTAACAAGAGAGTTAAAATCTAGTGTGATGCTATCACCTGCAACCACTACTGTTCACCTTCCTATAACCATATGTGAAATGTTGTTTGATCAAAATAAATACCTACTAAATATATGAATGAGATAATGAATCATTTAATGAGTCGGATGTGTTGATCTGACCCTTTTCCATAGGAATAGTTGTAAGTTATTGTAGGTACCAAGTCTCAAGGAGAAGATTTAGCCTCCACTAGATCACTGCGAAAACTGATTCAAAGAAGACCAATTCAACAACAAGAAATAAGGAGACAACAAAGAATTTATCTGCCATGCAAGGGGAGCATTCCAAGAATCTAGCAGAAGGTATCTTGATGACACACAAATCTAGGATAATGATGCATTAATTCTTTCAAACTGATTTGGCTCAATTCTCTCTCTTGCGTCCACTTCTTCAATGTACAGGTATAGATAAAATAAAGGTTTCCCATTTATGTGGGAAAGGTTAGTTAGTTTTTAGGTTTCATATTTAATAAATAGCTACATTCTCCTTCAGAGAAAGAGTTGGAATTTAACTGTTGTATTAGCTTTAGTTGCAAGTTGCATGTTGTGAGCAATGTACTTTTTAGTTTCAATTTAATAAAGTCATTTCATGGAGTTTGCAGTTTAATCTATTATGTACTTGAGACACTACCTAAGGGGGCCCACTTAGGGAAGTTGTCTATCTTTCTCATTTCAGCAATTAGAGTAATTATACTTCATTTTCCTAGAAATTTAATGTGACTGTTCCTGTAGCTGGTAGAATTACAAAGCTGTCAACTGTTCTTGCAACCAATAGGGACAAAGTAGTTCTTCTCTTCAAAACTGGGTTTAGTTTTCATTTTGAGAAGTGAATGTTAGTTGAAGTTTGTTTCCAGTAATTTCAATTGTAGCATGGTATTTTCAAGGAAGAACACATGTCTGAAATAGATTGTCAAGTCCAAGCACAAGTGTCTCAAAGACCACATTATGTTTCATCATGGTTTGGAAATAGATAAAGAAGAAATAAATAAATTTATAAAAAAGAAGAAACTTGAAGGTTGTGAAATCCTTGAATTAGAAGTAAGAAATAGTAGAAAAGTTGGAAATAATAGATTCAAAGCAAGGGGTTTGAGGAGTTATTGTTGTATACACTCTATTGGTTATTTTTCTTACTACTTTAAATCTTATGTAGAAATATGATTTTTAGACCATGGGATTAGGGATATAGGACATGGACTCAACACTATCAAAAAATTGAAGAGAAGAAATGACCAATGAAGAAGGAATGAAATCCTTCTACACTTTGAGATCCACCAAACTTAGGAGGGTGTTCCTAATTGCAAGTCTACAAATCAGATAAATTCACACCAAACAACACATTATGGACCTATAAGAGTTGACGGTTCTCATATTTATGAAGCATGGGTGTTTACATTTAACCATATTCAAAGCATAATCCCACTTGCACTGAATATCACTGAGAGAAAAAATAATCTACGCCTACACCTATACAACATGAAAATAAGATGATTTTGATTTTAAGATTGAAGGTTGAAATTACACTCCCTAGATCAGTGCCTTCTTAGAGAATCAAAGTCAACTTATAGAGTGGAAATGTTTCACCTAAGTAGATTAATCCCGCAACTGGCAAGTTTACAATATCAATGCCTCATAATGATATCTTCTATCTTTAATTTTGTTGTAGCCATTATTTTTAATCCTTCATATACAAAACACCATTTTATTGTCATGTCAAGTTTTTCATCACTCACTTTAAGAGAAGCAAAAAATATAACAAACGCCACAAGATAAATTATAAAGATGACACAAAATTCCTTGATCATTTATTTCATAAAAATAAGTTTATATATGCAGGAGACATCTACAAAAAAAATTTACACATCTTTGCACTATAGTAAAGAATCACTTAGGACAAAATTACATTAAAAAATTAGAAATATCATCCTATTTCTCTAATCTTGAACTGTACATAGAAGCTTTCTCCTAGAAAATTACACCATAATCCTTAATAATAGAGAAAAAAGAAGAAAATATGGGAAAAGAGAGGAACTCAAGATTTGACTTGGTGTTGACACGTGTCCCTCTCCCAAATCTATTTTTTAATTAATTCTGAAATCTTCCCTCTTTATGACCTCTCTCTAAACTAAAACACATTTGCTCATACTCTATCTGACGTACACATTTTCCCAACTCCTTGATGCAACTGAAAAAATTCTCCCTTTTCTATTCAATATCCTTTTCAATTTCTCTTTGAAAATATTTAATTTTCTAAAAAAATCTTTCCCTTTGCTGCAATAGAAAAAGCATTTTTTTACACTTATTCCTCGTTCCCATGAATGCATTCCATAGTTGATGAAAAATACATGTTCTAACATCTCACATTCACTACAATTATCTCCACGTTGATGAAAATAAATTCCCATATATTTGATACTAAAAAATAATTTCCTTTTACCCATTTGCATTTATTTATTACCCTTTGCAAAATACAAGTACTCTAGTGAAAACATTTCACTTTGATGGAAACAATTGCTTTGTTGTAATGAATCTTTACCCTTTAAAAAAAATAAAAATTCACCCCATAACATTTCAACTATGGTTGAAACCATTTTATCTTTGAACCCTTTCTACACTTGGAGTGAAAACAACTTCCCATTTGTCTTTATTTGTAAATGACATTTATGCATTTTTCCACTCACTTAGAAGATTTTGTGAAAACATTTCACTTTTTAATGAAAATAAAATCTCAACACCTTTGTAGATTTGTTTGTAGAGCAATATGCATCCTCATATTTATTTCAAATATGCATTTCACTAATAATGCCAAGGATTTTTAACAATATTAAATCTACTATTTTGACTTCCAAATGTGTTTTCAAAAAATGAATTCATTATAGAAACCACTATGTCATAATTCCATACTTAGTTTTCCTCATGTCCAGATCATAAATAATAGAATTGGGACCCAAAGAATACGAAAGAATAACACTAGCAAGATTATTATTGTTCAGTATAATTTTCCTCAATCGGGCTAACATCAATCAATCTCAAATAGTGAAGCTGAAATTAAATGCTAACTGATCCTATACTGCTCTTTTGGACAAAGACTTGAAAATGTAAATCCAACATTGCATGGATAGTCATTATAGGATTATAATGTAAAACACCACCCCCAAAAAATATTTATCACAAAAATCTTGCAAAATCCCAATGAAAATGAAAATGTCAATGTCATGGTCATCTAAAAATAATTAAATAGCTACAAACTCAAACTTGAAAATACATGATAAGACTAGCTTAAAAGAGACTTATACTGTAAAAAAAATGGTGTTTTATAGTTGATGTTTAACTCACAAAAATCTTGTGTATCCTTCTTTGGTCTAATTTTTTTTTAGAACATGGAGCTAGGCACTCTAAACATTGTGCACATACATATATTGTGTATTAGAATCTAGAAATGTTTTGGCATAACTAAATTGTTGAGTTAACAAACCTAACACATAGCTATATATTATACAATATTAGTAATTGTGCAATCATTTCATTTCATTATTTGATACTTCTTTGAGGGATTATGCCAAAAAATCCATCACATTTCATATGTTTGTGATTCCACATTTTGCATTTGTATTTAAAAATGGGAAACGATAGAATGTAGTACAACAAAATCAAATGTGCATTATATGCACACCCCTCATAGGAGATTCGACACAAGTAGTCTTTCCTCTGGTGTACTTTGGGCACAACTGTTCACCACCAATCTAATTATTGTAAGTCTATAACTAAATAATCTATAAAAGAGAGACCCTTGGATGCATGAACAACTGACATCCTCAACTTATAACATATTCCCAAGCTTGCATTGACAATATAGAATATAGATGAGGGCAACATTAAAAAGTTGCTAAAAAATTAAGATTGATCTCTCCAATGTTAAATATATCTATATCCTTACTTATTTTTATTCATCAATCCTCCTTACCCTCACACAATACATATATTTTACAATTCTTTTCAACTTTTAAACTTGCCCAAAGTTGTGTTTGCACAAACTCATTGGGCACCTCAGAGAAAATATGATTGTCACGACTACTTTGCAAAACATTCCCCAAGCATAAATTATCGTCATGGCACAAATGAGCTCTATTTATGCATTACAAATCTTGAACATCATCAAAAACACTAAATGTTGAAGCTCCTAAGTGTTTACAAAACAAACTACCCCTTGTGCATCCTATAACAATTTTAGGTTTTCCCTTTGCACCATGTAAGATGGTGGGGCAAAATCTTTGTCTTCACAAATTCACCCCACACTCCCTCATCTGTCCTCCACTTTGCCCTCATTCCTCCATAGGGATGTGGGAAAAAACATACTTTAAGGAAATTTTAAAATATTTTCCCCACGTTCCCTCACCTATAATCACAAAACCCTAATTCCACGAAGGGATGACGGGGTAGACAACATTTTAGGGAATTTTGAAATTATTTCTCTTTCATGCACGTGGGGTCCACTTCATTTCAACCACTCTTTTACATCTTTTCACTATTGCATTTACAATTTAAATCATGTTGAATATGATTTAAATATCATTTTGAATATGATTTAAAATTCATGTTGAATATGATTTAAACAATTCTTTACTTATGCTCACTTTAGCTGTATTTAGATAATTTAAAATCAAATGTAATAAATTATTTTCACTAAAATATGGAGATCACTCACCCAGATAATTTTGTCCACTAGGCATGACCATTTAAATCATTAAAATGATAAAATATTCTTAAAAACATCCTTGACTCACTTTACTGGGCTTGAGATTTTATGGCGAGTGTTGAGTCCCCTTGTGGGCCTTACTTAAAATTGCTTTGTTCTAAAAAAAATCACCTAGAATTAATTTTGAGTAGCTTCTACATGCATCTAAAAGAAAAATATGAAGTGGGCATCCATTAAAATCGACTCTTGAAACTTTTGATTCCTGATCAAAACAAGTTGAGTGACCTCCAAAATTGCCTTGGAAAACTCATCAAACAACCATATGAATCCACAAAAATGCACATACATGTTCAATGGCAACATGGGAATCATATTTCCAAACAAATTTTCATGAAACTTCAAGATTACAAGATATTAGTGCTCAAGAGTGGTCACTTAAGTGTTTCTACAACTAGACATGTTTGAACTCATCTAGAACTCACAAACTTCATGCTCTATAAAAATATTAAATCTCACTCTTGGAAACCACCACTGAGAGGATGAGTTCATTTAGGTACTAAGAGAAGTGTATAAAGAGGTTTATCCTAACTCCACCTCTTGTGCAAGATATTTCTAGTTAAAGCTAACCTCTTTGGAACTTTTTAGAAATGAAAAATACAAACCTTTATAAACTCCATTTGATTTTGGCTTTAAAAAAATAAAAAATTGAAACTTGGGGCTTTGCACTTGAAAAAGGGAGTGAATGGGCATGATGACAATCACAAGAAACAATTCTCTCAAAATATTGATTCTCCAAAGTAGGCCTTTTGCTAAACTGAACATTGTGCAATTAGAAGATTTCAACAAAATGCATTTGGTTTGGGCTTATGAAAAATGTCAAGTGGAACCTCGAGACTCTAAAAAAAAATGTCTATAAACCTATTTTTTATGAGGTCTAAAATTCTTAGGAATTTTCTTTAATGCCTTCATGAATATACAATTGGATTCATGAATTAATTAACCATTTCTAATGTGGATGTCCACGAACTCATTGATAACCAAACTCTCAAAATTTCTTTCACCAAAATTTTCATTGAAGACTAATTTTATTTCATTCCAAGAGCTAATTGAACCTAGTAAAAAATATGAAATCCAATCGCTAGCCTCATCCTTTAAAGACTACACAAATTATCTCATGATCATATCTTCATAATTTTTTTCATAATTGTCCATTAGATCATTAAATTGTTGAAGATGTTTAGATGTTGGTTGAAGTTTACCACCATTAAAATCTAGGAGCCTTTCTCTGATTTTAGGTGGTATGACATTTGGGAATCTATAGATACCATTGAATTTGATGCCCTTATACCTCTCAGTATTGAATTTACTTTTTGGATTACATGGTTGAGGTTGATTACAAAGTACACTTGCACTAGGAGCCATATACAAATGTATATATTGAAACATCCTAACACTCATGCTTTCACACACTTTCTCACATAAAAAGAGATCTCAAAATTACACAAGGCATGGCTTACTACAATAAATACTAAGATCTCTTCTCAAGAAACACTAAGTCTAATAGCATACATTTTCTTCTCACAATGTAAAGAATGTAGATAATAACCAAGAAGCATGCAAAAATACCATTATTATTTCCCTTTGTTAGTGATATCTTTCACCTAATAGGGAACATTTCACATTTGAAGAATTCTCACAAAAAATTTGCAAACATAGTAATATTTTCTTGAAGTTTATGACAATACCTAGAAATTTGACGCACTTGTAATCTTTTTGTTTGACTAAAACCTTTGTAGATCTAAAGATTTCCTTCACCTTTTAGGTCCTTTGTATATAGTTTCCACCTCTTTTTAGAGGAATGAAATTCAAACAACATTAAGTCACTCGAAACATGTCTTTATTCAAGGTTCTTCATTAGCAAAGCCACACAAAATCTTATTTACGTTTGCTACAAATAAAGTCTCACAGGTTTGAAAAACTCAATATTTGAAATAAAATTATAGATCCCTTAACATTATTTACTTTTTCCCTTTATATATTTCACATTTACTCCCTAGTAGAGTTTCCAATGTGTTGGTTATTTTTCTTCCTACCTTCATTCCTAAGTATAAACATAATTCTTAGACCATGAGATTAGGGATTTAGGACATAACCTCAATACTATCAACAAATTGAGGACAAGAAATGACCAATGTGCAAAGCATGAAGCCTTTTACATTTTGAGCTCCACCAAACTCATGAGGGTGTTCCTACTTGTAGGTCTATAAATTAGACAAGTTCATGCTAAACAACACAGTATAGACCTATGAGAGTGGATGGTTCTTAGATTTATGAAATATGGGTGTTTATATTTCACCATCTTTAAAGCATAATGCCACTAGCATTGAATATCACCAAGAAAAAAACTAATCTACACCTACACCTAAACAACATGAAAATAAAATTATTTTGATTTTAATATTAATTCTTAAGACTGAAATTAGATTCCCTAGATTGGTGCCTTCTCAAGGTATTAGATTCAACTTGCAAAATGGAAATCTTCTACCTAAGTAGATTAATCCCTCAATCAGTAAGTTTACAATATGAATGCCTCACACTGATATCCTCTTTCTTTAGTTCTATTGTAGTCATTCTTCTTAATTCTTCACATATAAAACACCATTTCATTGTCATGTCAAGAGCAGTTTTAATCTCTTACATTAAGAGAAGAAAAAAAACATAACAAACACTACAAGATAAATTGGAGAGATTTCACAAAAATCCTTGATCATTTATTCCATAAAATGAAGTTCATACATGCTGGAGACATCTACACAAAATATAATTTACACATCTTTGCACTTTGGTAAAGAACTACTTAGGATAAAATTACATTAAAAAACTAGAAATATCATCCTATTTTTCTAAGCCTGAGCTATACATAGAATATTTCTCCCATAAAATAACAAAAAAATCCTTAATAATAGAGAAGAAAAAAGAATACATGGGAGACGAAAGGAACTCTAGATTTGACATGATATTGACATTTCCCCCTCTCCCAAATTTGATTTGCATTTGATTCTAGAACCTTCCTTCTCTATGGTCTCTCTCTAAACTAAAACACATATACTCGTACTTTATTTGATTTGAACCTTTTTCCCAACTCCCTATTGCAAATAAAAATATTTCCCCTTTTTTGTTCAATGTCCTTTTGAACTTCTTGAGCTAAAAAAAATTGATTTTCTAAAAAAATATTTTCCCTTGTTGTAGCAAAAAATCATTTTTATACTTATTCTTCATTCTTGTGAATGTGTCACATAGTTGATGAATAATACATGGTGTAATGACATCTCACATTCATTAAAATTATCTCCATGTCAATGAAAATAAATTCCGATGTGCTTTATATTAGAAATTGGTTTCCTTTTACTCATCTGCATTTATTTATCACCCCTTTGAAAAATAGCTTACATTGATGAAAATATTTCACTTTGATGAAAATAATTACTCTTATTTAATGAATCTTCACCCTTTTTTGTAGAATAAATCACCTCATAAAATTTCAATTATGATTGGATCCATTTTTCCTTTGAACCCTTTCTACACTTGGAGTGAAAATAGCTTCCTATTTGTCTTTATTTGTAAATGACTTATATGCTTTTTCCACTCAGAAGCTTTTGTGAAAATATTTCACTTCTAAATGAAAATAAAATTTCAATTGCCTTGTAGATTTTTTTGAGAGCAATATTCATTCCCATATTTATTTCAAATATGCATTTTATTGATAATTCCAAGAGGTTTTAACAATATTAAATCTACTAATTTGACTTTCAAATGTGTTTTTGAAAAATGAATTCATTGCAAAAACCACTCTGTTATTGATCTATACTTAGTTTTTTATTAGAAGAAAAATGGGTTTTGAAGGGGCTTCCAAACCGTTTACAAGAAAATTTTGAGGGGGGTTTGGAACCCCACTAAGAAGAATCATTGCAATTTTTCTATACTTAGTTTCCCTCATGTCTAGATCACAAAAATAAAATTTGGGCCTTAGAGAATTTGAAAGAATAATAATAAAAAGATTATTGTGGTTTAGTATCATTTGTATCAATCCCTAATATCGATTAATCTCAAATAGTGAAGCTGATATTGAATGCTAATTGATCTCATACTACTCTTGTGGACAAAGACTTGAAAATACAAATCCAACATCATGTGGATAGTCACTACATGATTATAATGTAAAATATCACCCCCAACAAAATATTTATCACAAAAGAAACTTGCAAATTTCCAATTTAAACAAAACTGTCAACGTCATGGTCATCACAAAATAATAAAATAGTTGCAAAATTAAACGAAAATGCACGATAAGGCTGCCTTAAAAGAGCCTTATACTGTAAAAAATATGGTGATTTATAGTTGATTCATGTCTCACAAAAACCCTACATATCCTTCTTTGATCCAATTATTTTCAAAACATTGAGCCGGGCACTCCAAACATTGTGTGGGGGCATATATTGTGCATTAGAATGAACCTTTTAAGGGACAAGAGGCTGCCTGATTTCCATGCTCAAAATTTTTTAGAGCCATCTTGTTAGTCATTGTATGGACATCCATTTCGAAATGGTTTGGCATAAGTATATTGTTGAGCTAAAAAACCTAACATGCAATTATATATTACACAAAAGTAGTAGTTTACAATCATTTCATTTATTTTCATTGTTTGACATCCCTTTGAGGGATAATGTCAAACAATTCATCGCATTGTATATGTCTATAATTCTTTGACAACAAAGAATAGAGAGGAGGGCAACACTGTTAAGTTGCTAAAACATTAAGATTGATCTCTCCAATGTTACGAAAATCTACAACCTTACTTCCTTATACTTATTAATTCTCTTTACCCTCACACAACACTAAAAAATATTTGTCTCACATTCCCTCACCCAAAATCATGAAAGCCAAATACCACAGAGGGATGACAGGGTAGCTAGCATTTTAGGGAATTTTAAATTCATTTCTCTTTCACGCAAGTGGATCCCACTATATTTCAACCACTCTTTTGCATCTTTTCACTAATGTATTTACTATTTAAATCATGTTGAAGATGATTTAAGAAATTCTTCACTTACGCTCACTTTAACAATACAAATTGAAAATGTTTAAACAATTTATTTTCACTAAAATATGGAGATCACTTGACCACATAATTTTGTCTCTAGGCATGATCATTTAAATCACTAAAAATGATTTAAATGATAGAAAATTCTTAAAAAAATCTTTGACTCACCTTTATTGGGCCTGGGATTTTATGGCGAATATTAGGTCTCCTTATGGGCTCGGTTTAATTTTTTTTAATTTTGAAACAAGTTCATCTGTAATTGATTTTGAGTAGCTTCTACATGCATTTGAATGAAAAACATGAAGTGGGCATCCTTTAAACTATTTTTGGCACTTTTTATTCTTGATCAAAACAAGTTGAGTGGCCTTTGGAATCGTCGTGGAAAACTCATTGAATGGCCCCCTAAAGACAAAAAAATACACATACATGTGTATCATCTTAAAATGGAAGCACTTCCATGTTAAGAACATTTAGCCCTCCGAGTAAGTGGTTTGGGGTCATGTCGAATGCCTTGAATGGGTCTTTGACTTGGATCTGGCTTTTTCCCTTGTTCTGCCCCATTTTCCACTTCTTTTCTGCATAATTCTGGCTTCCTGATTTGAAATTATGAGATTCTTGACTTTTGGGTCAATGCCAACATTTTGGGTCAATGTCAACCTTTTGGGTCAAAGTCAACCTTTTGGGTCAAAGTCGACCTCGACCTTGACCCAAGGTCCAAATTTCAAGGTTCCATGATTTTCGGATGTCAAGTTTCGGAAAGAATTATTTTCCCGCCTTCGGGTCAGCTATTTTGATCTTCGAAATGGTAAACTCTTAAATTGCATTTAATCTAGGTCCATTTCTAGGGGTATGGGCCCAATGGGAATTTATTTCTCATATGTGGCCCCTCTAGAAGTTTGTGCCCTAGATCACTATAAAAGGAGGCCTTCCTCTCTCATTTTCTCATCTCATCTCATCTCATAATCTCCCAAGCTCTCAAGCAAGAAGATCAAGCGTTCAAGCATTCAAGCCTTCAAGCATTCAAGATCCAATTCATCAAGGAGATCCATTGTTAGCCATTGAAGGATTCAATCTCTATGGAGCCCTCTTGTTGAAGATTTCTCCATCCATCCATTCAAGCCTCTTCCTATTCCAAGATCCATTCAAGATTGGTGTTGAAGATATAAAGATAATTGATTTGAGACATCCTACATCCAATTCTACATTCTTTTGAAGCATCCATACTTGTGGATTCAAGGATTTGAATCCTCCACAAGGATTTCAACATAAGCAAGGTGAATTGTTCCATTTACTTTGTTTATTCCAACAATTTCAAGGTTAATTCCTAAATTGGGGTTTGAGTGAGGCAAACCCCTTCCCTCCAACAAACAAAACCATTTTTCTTGCAGGAATAGGTGCGGGACGATGAATATCAGTGCAAATATAGATACCCTTTTCATCAAACTTCTAGGATTTGCGAACAAAATTTCTGTCAGAGCTGTTTCAGGTCAAGGATGACCTTTAGTGGGGGTCAAGAATGTACCCCAGGGTAAGATCTTACCCCATCCCTGAGGTCAATGATGACCTTGCTTAGAAAAGAAAAATATTTTTGGGTTTTGTAGATCTTGCAATTTTGGTTAAAAGCTAAAGAAATCAACAATTTCTGAGATTGTTTGATAGGGTTTTTAGCCAATTCTTTTTTAGAGGAAAGTACCTTTACTTCTTCATTTCAACCTTAGTCTTCTACATTTACTTTCCATATCAATATAATTTCATGTATGTGTAAAATATTGGTTTTGGGGTCTCTTTTATGGGCAAACCATTGTTCTAGGACCCCATCCATATTTTATATGATACAACATGTTCATTGAAAACATGGAAATAAGGTTTCCAAATGGATTTGCATGAAGCCTTCAAGATTTTCAAGATATTAATGCTCAAAATTGGTCCCTTGAGTGTCACGAAAACCACCATTGAGAGGATGAGTTCATTTAGGTAGAAATAATAAGTGTAAAAAGAGGTTTATCTTGAATCCACCTCCTGTGAAAGCCACTGACGGTGAAAGCTAATATATTTGGAACTTTCTAGAAATTCAAAATACAAACCTCTCTAAACTCCATCTGGTTTTGGCCTTGAAAAAATAGCAAAATGAAACTTGGGGCTCTAAAAATGAACAAGGGAGTGTATGAACATGATTACAATCATAATATTCAATCCTCTTTACTTGGAACTCAACCAAATTTGAAATCTAATTCTCCAAACTAGGATTTCCACTAAACTGAATACTTGCAGTTAGCAAATTTCAACAAAATGCATTTGTTTTGACATTATGAAAAATATCAAATGGTATCCTAAGGTTTTGAATTTATACGTAGAGGCTCATTAATATGTGTAAAATTTTGGGGAATGATTGGTTTTACTTGACCACCATCCAAATCTAAAATATTAGTCTCCAAAGTTAGCTACTTTGGTAAACTTACAATGTGCAAATCACAGATCTTGATAAATTGTATTTTGTTTTGGTTTGGTAAACATACCGAACAAAGTGTTGGGGCACTGTAAATGAACAAAAATATAGATTAGTATGAAGAGAATAGTGGGAATCAATTTATTTGACATGATATTGATCAGGTTTCAAAATATTGATCTCTGAAAAAAGGCCCTCTAGTAGATCATACCATGTGTAAACAACAAACCCTTTCTAAACCCTCAAACTCAGTACTCTAAAAACTTATTAATACTGATCACGCGAGGTTTAAAATAGACAAGTTCACACTTTTTGATAGAAAATAAACATGATCACCAAGCCATTTCTCATAACAAACACTGGGCATCCACTTATTCATCTTCAAACTAGACCATTCAAAAACATTTTTGCAAAGATGTTTTTAAGTACTACAATAAACATTTTGTAAAGACTAAACTTTCGCCACTAATGCCACATTAGAAAAAATAAAATAATCTAAGGAGTCAATCAACAAGTCAATGGTCAAATGCATAATTTGACAAGATACCAATAGATTCCATACAATATAAGAATAAAATAAATATAATTACGACCATAACTATCAAAATGATAAAGCATACCTATGTCCAAAGATAAGCAGAAAGTCGACCATCTGTCAAATGTCCTAAAGAAATCACAATAAGAGATGTCACATCAAATACAATAAAGTACAAACCATCATGTCAGGATAACAACCCAAGATATTTTTGAACAATTGTTGAATCACATTAGTAAAAGATTAAGATTTATTCAATTATGAACTTCCATTTCTAATAATAAAGGTAAACATTAAAGTTGAGAAATACCACCATGTCGAATAAAAAGAAGTGTATAATACTTTAAGGGAAAGTGCTTCTTGAAAGAAGCCTCAAACACCTGTTCACAAAAGTCAGCTAAGGTGAGAATATTGTGGGAGTGTGTTTCCACCCTACCACAAAGTAATTATGATTCCCTGAAATCTTTCCTGACATGGAAGATACCCAACCCAGCTAGAAGTAGATTAAAAATGTAAGATTGAATGAATTAATGGAATATGTGCTACTTGATACATCCAAATTCAATTTCCAATATAAGATGGCATGGACTTCCAAAAGCATACCTTGTAAATTTGCTTCCATTTCATACACATGGAAAATATTGTGCAAAGATTCTCATTTAATGTATAGTACATCATGTTTCATGGGTGCATTCAACATACATATAGGAACATAAACAAATCCTTTTGTTAACTATCAAAAACATGTCAAGCTCATAATATCGCCAATATATCTTTTAGTTCAAATGATAAATATAACTTGAATTCATCATAGTACATGGATAAAACCTAAGAAATACACATATAACAAATTCATTTCATTCAAGAAGCATAAACTATAACAATGATTAATAGGTGCATCACAAATAGGTCTAATTAATTTATATGTCTAAGCTTTCCTTCATATATCTACTCATTAAGATTTGACTTTCACCTCTTTTATTTTCTGTAGTAGTGTAATAAGAAATAACCATATTCTAAATCATTATCATCAAGACATGGATAAAAAAATGCATTAGTCAGGAATATTAAATTAGAAGCATCAACTCTTTCTTGAACAACATATTGAGATCTCAATTCTTTCTCACTTACATACATAGATATACCAAGAGGTTATTTTAATTGAAGGAACTCGCAATAATAGCATAGGAAGCAACAAGATTTCACTATACCTTAATTATATCAAGTTTCATCAACAAGTACATAGATACACACATTCAATTTTTAATATAATTTTATCGAATAATTTCCAAAGATATACTTAATTAAACTAATTCCATTCAACAAAGTGGTTAGCTCCCACTTATAAATCTAGGTTTAAAGTTTGAACGTATGAAGTTCAATACAGTTCTAATTTTAGCAATAAATTCTCCCCTAAATAATAAATTATCTAGCTAATATATATAGTTAAGATTTTGATTAATCCTTTCAAAATGGATCAACAGATTTCATTAATAAGGAGTTTCAAATTCAGGTTTTAAATAAATAGTTAGAGCATTATTAATTAGAGAAAAAAAAGAAAAAAAAGAAAGTAATTTAAATCTGCAAGACATGAAGACAATCCTGACAACATGAACAATATAGCCATATAGATCAAGGAAAGTTTATACCGTTATGTAAAAACCAATAAATGTGAAACCACTTTATTTCATCCCTTCAATACGATAATTCTTTGTTCCCAAAATAAATAATTCTGGAAAACATGGTAATACAAGTAAATCTATATTTCAAATTTAGGTGAACATACCAATGCTACAAGAAGTACAATTGTATCTTGTCGCATGGTTTAAATGATTAGAACAAAGAACTTGATTCCCAGAATTTTCAATCATAATTTCAATATAGATGATCGTCAAACATGTTATTTGGTATACTATCTTTTGTTCACTGACTGGATTTTCCACAATGATGACTAATTTCAATTCCAAAAGTTTATTTCAATTTTCTTCCCAGTTACGATGTTTAGCCAGATAGTATAAAGAAAAACATTTTGCTACAGGAGAAACAATTTAATCATTTAAATCCTACGAATTTTAATCCTCTATTTATAAGCTAACACAACACATTAAAGAAAAAGTCACAACACACAAAAACAATCAATCATCAAAGCCATTCTTAAAAAAAACCAATTTAAGAGAAATACCAATCAATAAAATAATGACCTACAAGAGCTTATGGTTCCCCTTAATTACTTTGGTCTCTGCCCCTCTTTATCAATTTTTCATTTCTCGCATTCTCTATTTTTCTGCTCTATTTTTCTCAGGTTTTGTACCTCTCTCAACTAATTTTTCCTCCCCTCAACCTTTACTCGCTCCCAAGGATTGTGTTTCCTCTAGATTTAAAAAGGAAAAGTATATTGCATTAGTCAGAATGATCATTCAAAATCAAATTGAAGAAAACTTGATAATCAGATTCTAGAATCTTTTCATTGCTTCAGAAAAACTCCACTCCACTTCCAATGGGTTGAAAGCAATCTAAAATTTGGTCTTGTGGGCTGCCATGTAAGAAGGATACACCCCAAAATGACTTATCACAAAGGCTCCAAATATCTAATACAATTGGCAGATGAAGAGCCAAATTCAATCATCATCCACACTACCTTCCAATCCTTATATTAAAAAATAGGCCCTATTATTCTATAGGGGTTCACAGTGAAAAGATCTGATAATGGGCGTTGCCTATATTGTGATGTCCCCTTTTCTTTTCCCGTGCACTCCTTGTATCTATCTCCCCTCAATCTCTTATTGCATGAGTCTTCAATTACTCATATCATGTTCTCTACGTGTCCTCTCTTTCTTACCATGAGTATATTCTCACTTTCTATTTCCTTCTTCATATGAATCACCCAAAATTATGCACATGTCTCCTGCGTTGTTACTATAAACTCAAATTGTGGCATCTCTTAAAAATTCAAAGAGGATATTTAAACATAAGAAGTTGAGTATTTTTCCCTTAACTTCTGTATGAAAGGAGAGTTTACTATAGTTTTACCTACCATTTAATGATCCACTAGAAGTTAATCCTAAATTTAAGGAACTTAACTTGATTGCATAAATGGGTTGTGACACATTTTCATCAAAATCACTTTTATGGATTGATAAGATCCAAACATAAACACATAAAGAACCACATTATATTAGATCGTAGAGAAGAAAAAAACACAAAAGATAGAATAGATAAATTTATAGAAAATGACACTCAGAAGATGATCATAGGTACTACTCATGTCAAATATGCGGAGTTATCAAATCCAAGCATGTAATCCTCAAGTTCCACATGATCTCATGTCATGGCATAAGTTTTGCAACTTTAATTCCTCACTCTTACCATTTTTTTGGGCATTTGATTTGTTGATGAAATTTAAATTTTGATGGCAGTTGGAGGCCCTAAGAAGGACAAGAGATTTCTTGACAAGGAATAGGAAAATGTTCAAAGTGCATTTGTAATTTGTGCATGATGTCCTTATGTAAACCTTCACATCTTCAACAACACAAGCTATCCCATTTTACTCCAGCTAGTTAAAATGTTAACCCTGATTATACTCTAAAAATTGGTTTCCTATATGTTATTATTTGTGATGGTTTAATTCTAGTTATTTTATGCAAGAGGCTTTGAGACATTTAAAGCCTTATCCCCTCTTTGTACCTTCCTCCCCTCTTTTTACCTTCTTGAATATTAATGTTATGGCCTCATTGTATTGTTTTCTATTAGTGTTTGTGATGGTTTTATCACAATGTTTTTCTACATGAGGGGTTGAGACATTTATCCTTGCCTAGTATAAGGTGGGAGAGTGCCTTGGAAGAGCCAGGATATTGACGTGTAACAATATGGGACCCCATTCAAACTCCACATTGATGAAGAAAGGCACCATGAATTAGTACTAGGGGGTTGACCCACCGTGAAGCTCCATGTGACCGATTTATGCCATAACTCTTATGTGCATGGACATTTAATTCAAGTTGTTCATTTCTATTTTGTATCCCTTGTTTACTCATCCTTTTATTTTTAACCTATTAATTTTGTTTGACATGACGAATATGATTTGCTCTTATCACACATTGGTAGAAACAAATAGAAAAAGGAGTTATGATTTGTTTATCTTGTAGAAAACATCCTAAGCTTATTTATTCAATATAGAATTCATGGTACATAATTATGTTTAATCAATAATCGACGAGTGTTGTTACCATAAAAGGAAAAAATTATTTCATTTTTAATTTTCTTAACCATAGAACCATAAATCAGATGGGAAAAAAATGGCAAAAAATTGGGAAATTTTGAAAACTTCAAGTTTACAAAAATAAAAATAATTTTTTTTGAAGAAAAATAGTCAATAACTATTTTTTAAAAAAATTGAAGGATATTTCCATAGCATAGATGATAAATTTTAGATGATAAAATGACTTATATAAATGATTCAAAGCACTTGCACAACCTCCTCTTGATATATTTTTAACTTGGATGACTTCAAATTTTAACATTGATTTTATTTTTATAAATTTCAATCAAGCTATGATTTGAAGTAGCACCAAAATATGATGTGGGTTTTCTTATTTTCAAAATTAGAATAAAGCTTTCTTCGCAAAACATTGTCAATAAAAGAAAATCTTCATATTCATATAAGGAGAATTCAATTTCTAAAATTTTCTCAAGTTCCTTTTCTTATATAACTCAACAAACAATGATATACAAAGTTGACATGATGTGAAGTGATTTATACACATGTATATACCAAAACAACTTTATATATGTTGAACTTAGAGAGTGAAGTGCATGAATGATTTAATTTAATTTTGAGTAGAGTTTTAAATATCTAGCAATTTGATTAATCGCAAGAACTTATATGCCATAATTAGCAAACCTCAAATTATTATAATGATTATTGTAGGGTTCTATATTTTTTCCAAGATAAATAAGGAAATTTTTTGTTATATTGCTCTTTTAGATCATATCACAACAAATAAATAAGTCATCTTTGTTATGGTCTTCTTTTGTTTCATATTGTAACAATTTAAATATTTAAAATTTATACAAACAAAATCAATATTAAAAAAGAAATAGTATAAATCACGTTATACAATATATTCAATGAGAAAGAGAGGAAAACATTATTTGTAATCACCCATCTCCCACGATGCTTCTCGACTCTACAACCCTTTCAGACTTTGCAACACCTTTAACCTAACTTTCTCAATCGTGTCTTTAGCATCACACATTGATTTCATAAAGAATCACATCATATTTTTGTTGGTTTTTCTCATTAGTGTCACTTTTAGGGTTTTTGCTAGTTTCTCATAATTGTTTTGTCGATTAATCATCAATTTTTGTTGATTAATCACCTCATAAATTGTTCAAAAAATATGTTAAAATTCATTGACCAAAAAATATCAAGGAATAAATCACTGCACATGCCGACTCTCAAATAATTGCGTATAATCACATTTAAAAAAAATAATTCTATTCTATTAATATATATTAATAATCAATAATAATTTAAAATTTGAAACTATTTTATAATATTGATTATAAACTAGAGGGGTTTGTTGCCTTCCTATTAAAGGGTCATTTATAATAGTGTGTAATAGTTATAATTATAAAAAGTAGCACGTATAATATAAATTATAGATTTGATCTCATCATAATTCATGAAGCAAGGCATGCAAAGAGCTTTAGTCATATTGAAACCATGAATTATAACAAATTCATTAGCTACTTCAACACTATCTCACATGCCCCCCACAATTTAAGATGATTGAGGCCCTTTCAAATTCTATTGATGACTATCATCACTCCTCTGACTCCTTTTTTTAGGGTTTTCTAGAGGTCGGAAAGAAAACTAAAGGGAAAAATTACATTATTTTCCCATGTTGATTTCGCATTTAATTCTCTTTTATCCTGGAATTTGTTGGAAAAATGGTCATCACTCCCCTTAGGATTCATGATAAGGGACTAACCGCCTCTTATGGATTCTATAAGTCTAGTGGTTGTATCAGGCATTGACATGTTGATCTTTTGGTGCAACGACAACCACACTTGTAACAAGTAGTATCAAAGGTTGGTCATAGGTTAAAATCCCCTTGGGTAACACTAAAGGGGAGATTATTGGCAAAATGGTCAGTGCTCCCCTTAGGATTTGTGACAAGGGACTAACTGCCTCCTGTGGATTCTACAAGTCTAGTGGTTATATTGGGAATTGATAAGTTGGTCTTTTGGTGCAACGAAAACCAAACTTGTAACATAATCAACCCTATTTCTGATTGATTCACTAATTTTGAGTTTTTTTGTAGGGTTTCATAGGGTTTTGCAATGATTTTTTTAATGTTTTTTCATTTTTTAAAGGTATTTTAATGTACTTCAAAATGTAAAAAGGTCATCAAAATTTGAGTCAATGATTATCTCATAAATTATGAATTTTCAATAGAAAAATTGGTTGGCTCTAGGATTCATGATTAATTGGAATATTTTCTAGATTTTTTCTTATATGCTTTTAACTACTTTGTTGTGGGATAAGGGGAAAATGTGTTGTTGCACAGTAAATCTTCTTCTTGCAGAGGTAATAGGGAAGTGAAAGTCCCTACCCTAATGGATAAAATACACTTCACTAGTTCTTATGTACATGTCTCACTTTCACATAGCACCTTTTGTGCATTTATTGTTGACATTTTTTATTTTTAGTAGAGATAATTTGTTTTCCCTATAATCGATTGCCTTCACAACTATAAGAGGCAAGACCTTTTAAATCATCAGTTTCTAAAATATGAAGGGGAGTTAATTGTGTGTCCAAGAGAGGACTACAAATTGTAGTTATCAACTTTTTTGATTTAAAACACATTTGAATTGGCATAGGGAGAGATGTGAGTCATGGCATAGCTAATATGTGAAATCCAAAGAGACTAACAAGAAATATTGTTGTCTAGAACCATACTATGGAAAGATTATTGAATATCCTTCAAAATTAAAAAAACTCCTTGAGGATGTACATTGTAAGTTGCTAATTAGAAACACTCTCTATACTTATTCATCGTAAATGATGCATTCTTTTGTGGGTGGGAAAAACTAAATGTGTGACTAGTGATTGACCTACAATCCTAAATTTTTGAACTTCTTTTCTATAGTTTTTTAAAATATCACTTTTAATTATTCTTTTGAATTTCTAATGCAATCATACAATTTAGTTTCTGGCTATTTTTTTCTTGTTGGTTACTAATTTTCATGCTTCAACTTGTGTACAGAATTCATAAATGGAAAAAGCTAATTTGAGTAGCTCCCTCGTTGATCAAAATGCCAAGGAAACCTAGACATAATTTTCCATAGATTTTTGAATGTCATTAGGTCTGGCAGGTGCTAGTAGAAAACATTTGCTAAGGCCGCATACTAGTATGCATTTCATGTTCTGTCCAGATTAGCCTTGAAATTAAGTTTCAACTACACAATATTTTTATAGGTCATGAAATTAGTGATGTTATGAAACTCAAATTAACAATGTTAAAATGTTAGTAGTATTAAATTTTTATGTAAAAGTAACCATATAAAGTGAATAATATACAAAATAAGTAGTCTCTAATTCATGCATGTTGAAGCCTCATACATGATACCTAATGTTGGGATCAATTTTGATGTAGTCATGAATATCTTATATTGGATCAAAATTTGTCTTGGTCTATGCTCCATAGGGACCCGTCCCCTAGAATTTTTATCCTTCCCTCATCCTCGATATGGTATAGGGACACAAGAACAACATTTTCCCATCCCTAATGTCATTCCCAAATGTGTAAAAAAAGGGGGCCATCCATGATACAACCATGCAAGATAGTAGGGACAAAGGTACATAAATTCATACCAAGGACAACCTATCTATCCCTTGACTATCCTCGGGATGGATTCCCATTCCTGATGGCCTAGCTACTTAAAGTGGCATTTGAACAAAAAAACATTTTTTTAATGTTGCCTCAATTTGGTTGGCCCCACATGAGCAAGAAAAGGTAATAAAATATTGGAAACCTATTTGAGAAGATGAAACAAAAAAAAGTGAAAAACTTGTTCATTTTATCATTTTACAAGAAGAAGAAATGAAGAGTAGCAACTAGTGAAAAGGTTTTCGCGATTGCAAGAAGAGGTTTTGGAATCAAATCTTCTTTATTTCAGGCATGTTTTTAATTTACCATTTGTTTTGCAACACATAGGGAGGACATTATGAGTTTATTATTTTTATTTTTGAACTTTTATCTCTATTTGACATTTGAAAATGATAAGTAGTAGTGAGAGTGAGTAGAGTAGTGATATTATGGATGTTGTGATTGAAGAAATTGAACCATCTTAAAGGAAAAGGCCTAGTGCTAGGGTAGTCATAGAGGGTCCTCAAGTAATGTGGATGTAGCAGGGAAAACAACCTCTAACCTATATGAGTGCCCTTCCAAATCCCTCAAAGAGTTTACAAAAGGCCCATTCAACCCCATTCAACCTCTCTTACAATTTTCTACAAGAGCTGATAGAGATGATAAAATAATTCTTGGGGTAGTAGGGAATATGAGTGTCATTTTTACCACAAAAATTATTTTGGTAGCTATACTAGATTTTACTACCATCTTTTTTGGATAGGTGGTCAAGGGGTTAAATGTTGCAAGAAAATAATGCAAGTACAAAAACTTGAGGCAACTAGATTGTGTATGGAGGTGGAGGCATTAAAATTAGGGACTTCAATAGAGATTGTGTAAACTAGTATTTCTTTGACTTATCCTTCTCATATGGAATAAAGTGTCACACCCACTCCCACTTCTAATAAAGGAAAGGAAAAGAAGACTAAGAGAGAAACCAATGTTGACTATTTGTTTAATTTGCAATCATAGAGGTAGTTGAATCATCTATTTCTAAATTTCTTTTTGCTTGTGCTATATCATTCATTGTGTCACATTCATCATATATTAAAAAAATGTACAAAGATATTTATGATGTTGGTCTTTTATTTGTACCACATGGAGAAACTAAACTACACACTACACTTCTTGATAGAAAGTACTCTAAAGTAGTATTTTAATGGAGGATATGAGACAAACATGGTTAAGGGATGGATTCTCCATCATTATGAATGGTTGAACCAATATCAAATATTAGCCACTTATCAATCTTATTATCACTAGAGCAGTGGGATCTTATTTTATTAGACCTATAGATTGTTTAGGTAAAAGGAAAGATGCAACCCTCCAATTTCAAATTTTGAGAGATGCAATAAAAGAGGTTGGACCCGCTAATATTGTGCAAGCAAACACTACTTCAAATTAAGTGTGTAAATTAGCTAGATTGGTGGTGGAGAGTGCTTATAAGCACTTTTTTGTGTGCATGCATTGTAGGAAACCTTGAAGGTGTAGACACCTAAAAAGCCTTTACCAAAATAAAAATATTTTATTTTGTAAAACCCTTGATGACATCATCATTAATTAATTAATTAATTAATTAGTTTTTATTGTCATTATCCCTTCTCCTATTTTAATTAAAGATATTTAATTAAGAAACCCTAGCCAAAAGTATTTAAATCAAATTTAAATGATTTTCCCCCTATTTATTGAATCATTATTTGATAAATAAAGTCACAACCCTTAAATAAATTTAATATTTATTTAAAGCCTAAAACCCTAGAATCTTCTAGAGATTCCTAAACTTTCCTAAACTTTCCTAAACCTTTCCTAAACCTGTTTAGAAGGTGTTTCCTAACTTTCTTAGCCTAATCTAGTCTCCTTTGACTTTTGGTCAATACCCCTCATTAATGAGCCTTACAGACTCACTAATAGCCTCTTACATCCTCATTAAGGCTCTTATAGCCTTATAAATGAAGCCCATGTATTCTCTTTCACCCTTTTTCCCTATGCACACTTCCCTAGTGTTTCTCACACATGTGTGAGCAACTTTAACCCTTGTCCATCTAACCTTACCTCTAACCCAACCTTAAACTCTACCCCAAACCCTGACTCTGACCCTAAATCCACTTCCTAACCAAAGCCCTTCCTAAAATCCTATAAATACCCTCACTTCCAAGAGAAAAACACAAATTCACATAATCATACTAAGTAATGTTATAATGCTAGTTTATTTCTAGATCATAAGCTTTTAGCATAATTGTTAGTTTAACTCATTTTCAAGCTTTCCTAAATCACATCTTATTTTATAACTAATGAATTAATATTAGTTTATTTCATTTTTTAGCATTTTATTTCATCATATCACACTTTATTCAACTAAAATCAACCCTATATTAATCATTTATAGCTTAATCTCCCTTTGAGCATCATTAGGCTCCTTCAGGCTCTAGGGGCAAATCAGGTGTTCTATACCTAATATTGTCCTATTATGGGGTTCTCATGGTCCCTAATCCATCCAAATCCTTGCTAATTTATATTAGGGACAAGATCCATGTGTTTTGCGAGCACATCCACATCCCTAAATCAAGAGCAAATCGAACGGTGACAAGGTGCTCCTGTTAAAGCTCTATTTAAATGTCTTTGCAAATTTCATTTACTATATGTTAGGAATAGACTATTTGAATAATTTTTGAATGTATATTCCTACTTTGAATAGGTTAGGTTTTCTCTGTACACATTTTGGCACACCCAGTAGGACCCTACACGCCTTCACAACTGCATTTTTTGGGGTTTTCCAAGCAAAAAACTCTTTTTTTAACATTCTCATCTTATTCTAGGAGGATTCTTGTATGAGTAAACTCCCCTGGCATATTTTGTCATATGAGCATGTATACATACTCATACTAGAGGTTCCCAATACTCGTATAGGACCTCTGCATGTAATTTTGGTTGTTTTAAGCCAATTGGCCCTATTTACTCATACTAGGAGTCATATTGACTCATACAAGACCTCATCTTGACTTGTATGAGTAAAATACCCCAAATAACCTACCCCATTTACTCGTATTGGAAACATGGGGCATGTGTAAGGCCTTAATCAGGGTGCAAGTTGATTTTTAGAGTTTTTAGGGGCTTCTTGGTGCCTCCTAATTGCAAAATTTTAGTTTTTGACCCTATGTTTTGTAGGTAATCATAAAAAGAAATTAAAACACCAAAAATACTAAGGCCTTAAGGCTAATTAAATTTCTTGAGTGATTAGGAACTTAAAACTTCATTTGGTTGGCTTAAAAAGAACATCAAATCACTCTTGAATGCTTTAAGGGTAAAGAATCTGCAAAAAATTCCTATTTTATTTCCAATCAATCCTAATCAACTCTAATCATTCCTAATTGGTCCTAAAACAATAAAACTCAACTTTGATGTTTTTCATTTGGTTCTTTTTAAGCTTCCAAAACTTGAAGTGTTCCTAGCTTGTATGAATGAATCAGAATTCAACCAAAACACAATCTTGAATGCCAAAATAAAAGAAATTACAATCTATTTCAAAGCTTTTGTGTCTTCAAAGAATGAACAAATCAAACTCATAAACACATCTATCTTCACAAGCTTTCATTTCAAACTCACTAATCAATTTGGGAAAGAAAACTTTTCTTGGCATGTTTGTTAAAAATTTCCAATTTCAAGTAGAGCCTTGTTAGCTAAATAACATGAAAGAAGTTGGACTTGGAAGAGCTCACCTATTTCAATTTTAGAGAAGCCTATCCAAAGAGAAAATGACTTCCTCTTTGGAGAATGACTTCAAATTGGTACTTCCCTGGCAGGTATAGAAATAAAGCACTGAGCAAACTCTTGCTTCATCCCCTCAAGCTTGGGTGATGCGTGTTGATAGTAGCCCAAGGTAGGTGAATATCCATTCTATTTTGGCATTCAACTAGGCTCTCAAGTGAGTCACACACATACAAACTGATTGGGAGGACACCACAGATCAAACTAAACACCTGATAAAATAGAAGCTACCCGATCTACTCCTAAAGGTATCATAATCTTTGTGAAAGGATCGATCCCTATGGTTTCTTGGATCACCTTAAGACACTCACCATATGTATCCCATTTAGGGGTATCAAGCTGTGGAAAAAGATTTTGATACTAGCCTTCCCTTAGGTAGTTCTTCTTGAAGTGTTTTCAAAGTTACAAATTCAGTGCAAACATCTATCAAAACATACACTCTTTTTAGAAACTCTATCAGATTTAGTGGTAAATCATTTGCTTGTATCCTAAAAAATTTCTTTGTCCTTTGTCAAGATTTCTTTTAGAGTGAATTTATTGAGTTTATCCTTTGCCATTGGAGACATCAAAATTGAGCCAAAACTTGATCAAAATATTTCAAGCATCCTCGCAGAAAAGGTGCTTCAAAATGGGATACCCAAGAACCTTGATTCAATCCAATTGCCAAAAGCTATGTCCGATTTGACCAAACACAAGAAAGGTAAGCTTCCCAATTCCCAAGTCTATCAGGAGAAGAAGATTGCAAAAAGAGACCCAAAAGATCACCAACCCATCCTAAAGGAAATCCAAGCAGAAGAGAAGTATCAAGAGAAACTGGATAACGTGGGCTATAACGCCAGAGTGAAACAATTTGCATACCGGTTCTAGGTTAATCATCGCTATATCAACCTAGAGAGTGAGGACTAGTTCGACCCATCGTATATCCACCATTCCTTCAAAATATCACAATTGTCTCTCGACATCCTTTGCATCCTAGATCATCCTTAGGCTCATCATTGCAAAACCATCCATCCTTAGGTGCATTTTTATAATCTTCCTAGTTGCATCATAAGTCATCCCTTTTTAGCTGCATCAAGGTCATCCTCTTAGAATAGAATTAATTAGGCATCCTTCATCATCCTTCCATCAAAAATTTGTAATCAGAATCCTTTTCATTATCCATCATCCTTGATCCTTGATCCCAAATCCTTCTATCCAAGTCAAAACCCATCATCCTTGAACCAAATCTAGTGATCCAAATCCAATCACTTAGTGTCCTATCCTTTGAGTTGCTTCAAAATCCTTATCCCAAATTAGAAATCTCCACCCTTTGACATAGCATATTCTAGGGAATCCAATACTTTTCCTTGTAAGCCTCATCATCTTGAGCAAGATATTGGCTTGCATTCATAGGAATCTTGTTAGCCGAAGATCATTAGTTTATCCTAGGTTGACAATCCAAACCTATTTGATCTTACATAAGGAAAAATAAACTCCTTTGACTGATACTTAGTAAAATATTCCACCATCTTCCACCATCTTCCACCAATATTCCATCATCATGCTCAATCCAAATTAGAGCATCCCACCACCCTTCAGTATCCCACCATCCTTCAGCATCCCATCAATCCTCCACCATCCTGCCATCCTTCAGTTGTTCCAAATCCTTGTATCACATCTTAGACTTCCACCATCCTTCAGTTGTTCCAAATCCTTACATCACATCTTAGACTTCCACCATCCTTAGAGTTTCTTTAGATTTTCATTCATCATCTTTAGAGTTCTTAGAAACATCTTGCATGCATACCATCATCTACATTTTTATCCTTAGATCTGCATTCCATGGCTTCCAAGACGTGATCCAAGAGGAGAAGGAATATGGATCCTAATAAGGCCACTAGTTCATTTGATCCTATCAATCCTACCAACATGATGGTAACTTACAATCCACAAATCCTATAAGTCAAGAATGTATGGGATGATCCCAATGGACCCCCCACTTCATTTTCTATGGAAACATTCATGAGCCATCCAGGGCATGTACAAATGGTGAGTGAAATCATTGATCAAAACCGATGGGCTATCATGGAAAACTTTGCACAAGAGGGTACTTCCATTCCACTGGATCTCCAACCTCTCATCCCCATAAACACCATCCAAATCCCAATAGAAGCCTATACCCCATCATCCAAAAAATCCTTGACCTAACTTACACATATCTCAGTAAGCCTTACCCATTCCCCATCTTCTACAAAGAAGCTTCACAAGTCCTACAACACAAGAAGCAACACAATCCACTCTATTTTGCATCATGAGAACACCATCATCTTCTACAGCATCCCAAACTGCCACTCAGGCCCACAACATCCTACAAAACCAACTTCCACCTTCCACACAAGCCACTACACTAACAGTTCCTCCATCATCCATGAGCCAAGCATCATCACCCTTTCTAGGGGCAACACAATCATTTCATTCCTTCACTCAGCAAGATTCCACATCAGCATCACCCTTCTCATGGCCAACACAACAATTTTCTTTCACTCCCCAACAAGCATTCACCCAAGCATACATTCCACTCCCACCTTTCATTTCCAATACACAAGCCCAACAAACTACCTTCACAATAGGGATGCCCTCCATGGGATCTCAGAATCCACCATCTACATCCCAAACTCCCACCATCACATCTACATTTATAGAATTCTCCACATCAAAACTCCCACCATGAATTGGTTCTCGTTGGGGCCTCACTCAAGAAGAAATGCAAGCTCTAGATATATCAACCCAATCCCATATATCTATGCCTGCAAACCAACAAGTCACTTTCCCCCAAGTAGTGCAACAACAACACTCACAACCCCCATCAACTTCATCCTTTCCTTCATAGACTAACTATCTATCCATACCACCCACTGCTTCTCAAATAGTTCTACCATCCCAACAATAGAGTTCATCTCATCCCGCCAGCTACCTTGTGCAACCACCTCCTATCACCAACTTCCCAACATCTATTCCACCCTTAAGAAATGCAAGAATGCACTCGACCTATATCAGCCAAGTGCAAATCCAAGTTCACTAAGGACCTTCGTATCAACAAGCTGCACCATTCCATCAACCTCCTCCACTACAACAATACATCCTGGTGCAACAACAACAACATCCCATTATCCCCCAACATCAACAAGTATCCTCTTATCCAGCACTACAACCATATCCCATCACCTCTTAGCAACAGAATTCCATCATACCCCAGCAATAACAATCCACTTCATATCCTCCACAAAAATATGCTCTCGCACCTCAGCAATAATATCCTCCCCAGCAACCATCACCTCAACATCCATTCCAATCCACCTATCTTGTTGGGTAATCTCCATATCCCACTCCGCAATATCCACCGCAAAATCAACCTTATTCACCAACACCATTAGGTCCTTTCCCAATGGGAGTACCCACTCGAATGCTAATCAACATCAAGTGGGAAGAAATGAAGAACGCTCTTAAAAATCTTAGGGCCAGAACAGAGAGAAAGGTCTTCAAATTTGAAGAGGTTTGTCCTTATCCCTTTGACAAATCAATCACAACAATCCCCTTTCCCAAACACTTTGAGACACCTAAGTTCGATAAATATCAAGGAAAAGGAGATCGTGTTAGTCATGTGAAGGAGTTCTATATGGCATGCCAAGAAGTGGCCTACAGTGACAACTTCCTTATGTGGCTATTCCCCAAAAGCTTGGGAGGAACTGCTATTGAGTGGTTCTACAAGATACTCTATGGAAAAGTCACAACCTTTGTCAAACTCTCTGAGAAGTTCATGGCCCAATATTCCCACAATGTCAAGAATGAGTTGTCTTTGCTAGACCTTTGTAACTCAAAGCAGAAAGGAGGAGAAAGCCTAGCCAATTACTTGCAACGATGGTAGAACCTCACTACCAGGTTATCATATCAACCCCCTGAGAAACATCTTATGAAGATCTTTATCGATAACCTGCATCCCAAACTATCCCACTTCATGAGGATGAACTACATCCAAAAGTATTAGGACATTAAAGGAAAATGGATAGATATTGAAAGAGGCCTCCTAGATGAAGGCACAATCTAGCATTACAAAGACAATTCCCACAACAAGCCTAGTAATGATAAGCCACACCACTGGAATCAAAACAAGAATGTTGTTACCAACAGAGCCACTTACACCAAGCATGTCCAAATCATTATGGCCGGTCCTACACCAAATCTTACATATCAACAACAACAAGCACCCAACAATCAGAAACCTCTACAACAATATTAGCAACAAGCACCAATCAATCAACAACCTATGTAGAATTACCAACAACAAACCAACCAAGGGAATCCAACCAATCAGGAAAATTCTATATCCACTATCTCAATCAGAGCAGGCCTCGGGTCCCAACTCACCAAAAGAGAATCTTCACCCCTCTAGGTGAGCCACTAGACGTAATCTTTCATCGAATAGCCAAAGCCAACCTAATCACTTACCCACCAACCCAACAATTTGATGACATCACTCCTAAGACTAACTAGTAAAAAGATCACAAATACCATGATTATCATCATGTCAAAGGACATGCAACCCTAAGGTGCATGAAATTAAAGCACTATATCTAGGATCTCATAAAAAAAAAGGAGGTCCAAGTGGACACACCAACCCAAGCCTTGCCTAATGCCAATCTGTAGATATATCAGAACGTGTTCCCTCAACACAATACTAGGAAGAACTAGGCCAATGCCAATCCTCCACCCCAGAACCAAGGGAAAGAAAGGAGACCATGCTGACCATAAAGACTATACCACTGCCCATATCAACTACAATATTTTTTTTGGATGTATAACTCAAGTCAAACTCATAGTCAATATCATCCACATCAAAGGAGTGGATAGTCAGTGTGTAGTCACCACACATAGAGGCTAGATATCTATCACTAGTGCCACTCCAAGGCCAAAACACAATGCATAATATAACCTTATAGAACATCTTGGGAATACACCTGCCTGAATCTCCATTCTTGACCTTCTCCGCACTTCACCCATCCATCAAGAAATCCTCACCGAGCCTTCCAAGAAGGACATGTCCCCACATACATAAATTCCATCCAGTTCAAAAACCTTGTGGGACATTTATCAGCACCCTGTACTCTCTCCTTCAAGCCATCCAACATACCAGCTATTGTGCCTGACCACAATCTTCCTCTCCACATTGCCACCATGGTCAAAGACTTTTCCATTAAAAGGGTCATGATAGATAATGGCTCGACCCTATATTTGTGTACTCTAAAGTTCATTTAGCAAATAGGGTTCATAGAGGCTAACATATCACATGAGGTCATCACCATCAAGACATACGATAACTTGGAATGTACCTCTGAAGGTACCATTCTTTTTCCTATCAAGCTAGGCCCTGCAACTCAAGACACCATCTACCACATTGTTGATTTTGATTTACCATTTAACATCCTCCTCAACCGACCATGGATCCATTCCATCAAAGTTGTACCATCTACATATCATCAGTGCATCAAATTTCTGCATCAAGGCACTGAGATCACCATCCATGCAGACCCCCAACCCTTCACATACCACTGCATGTTGGAATCATCATTCCCTCATTCCACCCATTATCCTAGAATCGAAATTGGCACTTCTATTGTCAGCTCATCCTGATCCCATAGTGATCCATAGACTATCCTCACCTCCACTCTCTCTTCCATCAAGATCAACAACTAGGGCTATGGTGAATATAGCCTAACTGATGTATTTGCAGTTGGGGCCCTACCTCTAGATCCACATACACAAGGGAGCCCAAGCCACCAAAGAAAACCTGCTAAAGCCAAGCATGAAATCAAGTAGTTGGGACCATTGACATTGTTTCCCATGGAAATATAGACAGCCTTGAAATGGACCTTGATATCAATCCATGGTTGTATAGAGACCCCCCACCACTTGACACTGAACTCCTTAGCTACTTCAAAGAGAAATATCCAGCATCCCACAAGTACACCACATAACAATGGAAATACCAAGGTGGTGGTCTAGGACCACAAGAAGGCAGAAGCAAAGATCCAATTGTAGCCTCAAGGAATCCAAAGCATCAAGGTCTTGGCTTTAATACCCCTTGCTTGCGCACACAAGAACCCAATACCATGACTGGGGGCACTAACTTGACCAACGTTCCCTTCTAGAATAGCTAGGATGACCTTGTAGAGATTGAAGACATCCCTGAAGATGAAGAAAATAAATCCTATGATGACATCTTTGACCATGATACTCTCTTGAACACTTCTGTCCTCCATCAACTTTCCATTACCATCATAGAAATTCCCCTGATCCACCTTGAACTCATAGACTGGGACAAACCAAGCGTCACACACATCGATGAGTTCCAAAGCACACAAGTGCTCCTAAGATTCATGGGAACATCAGACCAACAATCAGAATAACATCAGGAATCAGTCCATGTCTGCAAGCTCAACTCTAAAGGATATTTCAGGGAAGAGGCAAGATTTAGCTGCAAAATTGAAATAGAAAAAGAAAAGAATGAGTCCTTATGTGAAAACCCCTATGGGGTGCATTATGACTCTAAAAAGGAGAAAATAAAGGGCGTATCTTCTGGTGAAAACCTCTCTGAGGCACTAGAAGATGGAGACTTGCCTCTTCCTCCCATCCAAGATTACAGACCCGAGCAGTCACCTATCATCATTGAGGAAACCAAGCCAATCAACTTGGGTACAAAAGAATGCCTGAGAATCACCTACATGGCAACATCTCTAATAGAGGGTGAAGAAATGGCTCTTACTGCACTTCTCCAAGAAGCCACCACCAAATTTGTATGGTCGTATGCACACATGCCAGGGCTTGATCCAAATCTTGTTGTGCATAATCTTATAGTGGATCCTAATGCCAAGCCAATAAAGTAGAAGCTACACAAGATGCATCCTAAGGTAGCCCTCTTGGTAAAAATAGAATTAGAAAAGCTATTACAAGACAAGATCATTAGAGCCATTGATTATTTAGAGTGGATCTCCAACATGGTACTTGTCACCAAACCTTCAAGAGAGATAAGAATCTATGCAGACTTCAGGGACTTAAATAAAGCATGTCCCAAGGATGATTTCCTGCTACCTAACATAGACATGATCATGGATCTCACAACAGGCCATGCGATGTTGTCACTCATGGATGGCTTCTTGGGGTACAATCAGATCTGAATAGTAGAAGAAGATCAACACAAAATATCATTCACCACACCATGGAGTACCTTCTACTACAACATGATGCCATTTGGGCTAAAGAATGTAGGAGCCACTTCTCAACAAGCAATGAAAACCATCTTCCATGATATGATACACAAAATCCTAGAAGATTATGTGGATGATATTCTTGCAAAATCTAAGACATGAGGTGAACACCTAGACATCCTTGAAAGTGTGTTCGATCATCTCCATCATTATGGATTGAAGCTAAATCCAAAGAAGTGTGTCTTTGGTGTAACATATGGAAATATCCTAGGCTTCATAATATCATGGCATGGCATAGAGATTGGCCCCAAAAAGGTCAAGGCCATTACATAAATGTCTCCTCCTAGAACACTTAAATGGCTCAAGAGCCTACAAGGAAAGCTCCATTCAGTGCGTCAATTTATATCATAGTTGGTAGACAAGTGCCAACCTTTCACACATCTACTCCACAAGGACACAAGCTTCAAATGGGATCCTATCTATCAAAGAATATTTGAGAAGATAAAGGAATATTTGGCCAACTCTCCAATCCTTATAATGCTAGTTTCAAGATGCCCTCTCATACTCTACATCTTGACACTCACTACAACACTAGGGGCACTATTGGCAGAGCATGATGACAAAAACAAAGAGAGATCCATTTATTATATCAGTTAAACTCTTGTCGGCTATGAGCCAAATTACTTACCAATGGAAAAATCATGCCTCACAGTGGTCTTTTCCACCCAAAAGCTTAGACAGTACATGCTTAGCCACACAATCAAGCTCATCTCAAAGGTGGACCCACTAAAGTATCTATTATCAAGAATCACTCTCACAAGCTGTATGGAGAAATGGTTCATGCTACTTAGCAAGTTTGACATCCAGTACATAGATCAAAAGGAAATCAAAGGTCAAGAAATTGCCAATCAACTAGCAGAAGCACCTCTCATGGATGCATATCCACTAATCATGGAATTCCTTGATGAGCACCTATGTATGATCGCAGAACAACCAATATGGAAGCTATACTTTGATGGCTCCTACACATCACATGGATCAAGGGTAGGAATCCTATTCGTCACACCTCAAGGTGACTATATTCCAAAATCATTCAAATTGGGATTCCCATGTACTAACAACATTACAGAATATGAGGCACTCATGTTAGGCCTCAAAATAGCCATCCAGTGGAATATCAAATAACTACAAGTGTTTGGAGATTCATAGCTGATTATAAAGCAAGTCCTAGATGAATTTTAGAAAAAGGATGAAAAGATACTACCCTACAAGAAATTGACGGACATACTGAACGAGCATTTCTTGAATCTACAGTTCACGCAAATACCAAGACTTTAGAACAAAGAGGCTGACACAATGGAAACCATCATATCCTTATTGGAAATCCCTCATGACTCATCATAGTATGAATTCTTAGTCGAGCAGCTACACATGCCTACTTATGAGAACACCACTTCAAAAATGGTGTGTGTCTTGGTTGGTCCCCAGTCCCCATGGTACCACAAAATCCATGCATATCTTTAAAATGGTATCATACCTCCCCATCTCACCAACAACCAATGCCAAAACCTAGTTTGAAGATCTTCTCACTACACTCTTGTAGGCAACACCCTTTATCATCAAGGATATCATAATATCCTCTCTAGGTGTTTAGATTCAAATGAGGTCGTCCTAGCTTTACAAGAGGTCCACATTGGACTTTGTGGTGCCCACAAGAGTGGCATAGTTCTAGCAAAGAAGTTGTTTTAAGTCGGGTATTATTGGCCTACAATGGAACATGATGCTTATGAATTTGTCAAGAAATGTCTATCATGTCAGTAGCATGCAAATCTGATTCATGCTCCAGCACAAGACTTGCAACCCATTGAGCCACCATGGACTTTTCATGTTGGGGCTTTGACCTCATTGGGTTAATCACTCCCCTTTCCTTAGATGGACACAAGTATATCATAACTACCATAGAGTACTTCAAAAAGTGGGTTGAAGCAATTATGCTCACCCTCACTACTAGCATTCAGATATCCAATTTCATCTTATACCATATCATTTGCCGCTTCGTTATACCATCTACCATCTTCACAAACCATGACACACCTTTTGAAAACCAACATGTGGATGATCTGTGTGCTAGAATCCACATCCACCATCATTTCTCCAGTCCATACTTCCCCCAAGGAAACAGACAAGCTAAGGCAACCAATAAAACATCCTGAAAATCCTCAAGAAGGTTGTCAATGATTCTGGTCGTGACTAGCACCTCCAAATAAATCCCACCCTCTTGGCCTATCATACTTCTTATCGCACTCCCACAAGCATCACCCCATATTCCCTTGTATATGGTGTCGAAGCCATTTTACCCATTGAGGTCAAGCTCCCATCATTGCGTGTCTCTATGAAGAACTATACCATAGATGAAGACTATCACATGGCATGCCTCACATAGATGGACCTGTTAGATGAAAAGAGGTAGCACGCATATGATCACCTAGTTGCATACCAAAATAGACTCAAAAGGAGTTATAACAAGAAGGTCCATCCAAGATAATTCTAAGTGGGTGACATGGTCCTAAAGGAAAATTAGAAAGTACAAGCACATCAAGAGAAAAAGGGAAAGTTTGAGCCTACTTGGTTAGGTCCTTACATTGTCACAACATGCTTTGGCTCCAAAGCCTATCAACTATCAACACCAGAAGGTGAGCCCTTGAATGATCCTATAAACATCATACCTCTGAAGAGGTTCTATGCCTAAAATAGATCCTACATATTCAAAAGATCCTAAAAAATCCAAAAATCCATAAAAATTGGAAAAACCAAAAACAAAAAGAAGAAAAATAATCATCCAATGGTGAAAACTTGGCAATTCAAGCACCATGGACAAGTATGTTGGTGAAAACCTAGAAATAGGTTCCATACATAGTGGATTGAGTCATTATCTATCAAACTCCCAACCCCACCATTCCAAATCTCAATCCTCTTTATCCAATCCCCATCCCCACCACCAGCCCATCAATCCCAAGGTGTTCTATCCTCAAGCCTATGTAATCTAGCCATAAGATCCTATCCCCATCCTGTACATATCTTGTAACTACCTTGTATAGCAAGATCTTCCTTTCCAAATCCACGAGTTTCTATACATATCCATTGTAAATCTCTCCCCGTCCATTGTACATATCATTGCATCTTGTTGTACATATCCTCGTCATCCTGCCACAACATTTGATTATATATCTTGTCCCACCCAGCCTTGTACTTCAGCAACATCTTTTGTGGACTATCCTTGATCACATCAATTATCCTTGATCCATCATTTTCTAGCAACAACAAAACATTCTCCTCATCAGCAGGTCCTTGAGGATGTATCCTTCCTCCTATCCGACCTAATCTTCCACCAATCAAACCAGGTCTATGTCAATGTATCCTTCCTCATGTTCAGACCAAATCTTCCCCCCATCAATCAAATCAATCTTTCTCCTAGGAAAAGGATGTCTTTTGGAGCTATCATTTTGGTCTTGGATTTTTTCCTTTGGATCTTGTTAATATTTTTTGGCTTCTCATTGTTCCTCTCCTCATAGTTGCCACGATCCTTTATATCATTGCACGCTGCGAATGAAGGCAATCTGGGGAAAGGTCTTTTTGATCTTTTGCTACTTCTTATGAGTTAGTCAGACATGACCCTTGCATGGTTCACATGTGATCTTCTGGGTTCCATGGTGCACTTGGGACATGTGGTTTGTTTGTGGTTTCTCTAGCATCGTTTCTACCATGCTTCCTCTTGGGTTCATGCGTGATGCTAGGGAAACCTTGTATGTCTTTTTCGTGTCAATCCTTTGCAATGTTGGTGACAAGGCCTTGCATTCCTAGTAACCTTGGCAGGTCTCTAATGTTTCTATATCAAACTAGGTTGTGCTCTCCATATTTACACACAGAGCTTCCCAAATCCCCCATCCAACATCTAGCAACATCTTGCATCATATAGATTAATCTTGCATCTTGCATCCTTCATATAGATTCATCTTGCATTTCACCTCATCTTGCATTCATGCATCTTTTCTCTTGGAAGTTTGGTTGTTTATTCTTCCCTTCCCTTCTTTTATGTGTTCTTTTCAAGAAAATTCCCCAACATTTCCTCGTTGCATTATTTTCTTGAGGGGGCCAAACCCCTTATCTTCTATTCTAGCTTGGGGCATCTTATTTTCTTGTCTTTAACGCCACGCCATTTGTGGCATCACATCAAAGAGGGGCAAAATGTAGACACCTAAAAAGCCTTTACCAAAATAAAAATACTTTATTTTGTAAAACCCCCGATGACATCATCATTAATTAATTAATTAGTTTTTATTGTCATTATCCCTTCTCCTATTTTAATTAAAGATATTTAATTAATAAACCCTAGTCAAAAGCATTTAAATAAAATTTAAATGATTTTCCCCCTATTTATTGAATCATTATTTGATAAATAAAGTCACAACCGTTAAATAAATTTAATATTTATTTAAAGCCTAAAACCCTAGTGTATGCACCCAAAAATGGTCGCCTAGACTTTGGGCCCCATTTATTTGATTTATCAACCCTGAATCGGTTTTATCAAATCAATATTTTCAACATTATCAATTTGTTAATCAAATCTTAATTTCAATCATATTGGATTTTTATCCTATGGGCTAACCATTTTATTCTAAGTTTTTATTTACTGAAAATGAATATTTCCTCTCCTTTTATTAAATAAAAAGCCCCACCTTTTCTTCTTATCCTAAGTTGCACAAATAAAACACTATTCTTATTTTATAAAAAGAGAAAAAGTACTTTTTGTCTCATATGGACATAAAGTCAACTTCTATTTTCCTATTGGAGGATATTTGTACGCAAGGATCAAGCTTCTTTTTTTCTCCACCGTTGATTAAGTCTTTTGCCTCTTAATCTCCATGGTCCATTCCTTTTCATTTCTTATAAAAGGAGAGCTCTCTCCTTCATTTGCATATCCATCTCTTTCATGCTAATGTTATGTTGCAGGTTTTCTAGGTTATTTGGAGCTTATTGAAGACATTCTACATCAAGCTTTGAAGACTTATTTTTCATTGTTGCATCTCATTTAGTTGCATATTTCCTTTGTTTAGTTGCATAATCATGACATATTAGCTTAGTTTCCTTTTATGTAATAGATTAGCTTCACATAGCTTGATTAGGGGATTTGTAATCCATTGCTATTTTCTTTCATAGTTGCATTGTACTTCCATTTTGGTAGATTAATCTTGCATATTCATATTAGTTTGCATTGCATTTACATACTTTGATTCAATTTAGAGATATTGGCATTGTTTCCCTTGTCTTTGGTTTGAACCTCTCATTGTGTGGTTGACTAGCAAGGTCACAAGTTTGTAGCTCTAGCCGAGCGCAATTTTATCGTAGTCCCTTGCAACTCCATGTATAGAGAGCTCTGAGCCGCTTTGTGAGGCCTCATTATTGAGAAACCTTGCATCTAATGGTTCATAGAAGTGTGGTCACTTTTGATCCTCTTAAGTACTTGCTTAGTAAGGCTGCCCTCACGGGTAGACTTGCTAAGTGGATGATGGTTTTGTTTGAATTTGATATAGAGTACATTGAGAGAAAGGCCATAAAAGGGCAAGCTATTGCTGATCAGTTAGCTGATTTTCTAGTTAAGGATAGTGTGCCTATTCAAGTAGAGTTCCTAGATGAACATATTCTATACATGACCACTTGCACTTGGAAGATGTTCTTTGATGGTTCCAACATGCAAAATGGATCAGGTGCGGGAGTATTGTTTGTTTCTCCTCATGGGTATAATATACCAAAATCCTACAAACTTTTATTCCCATGTACAAACAATATTGTAGAATATGAAGCATTAACCAATGGATTGAAACTAGCTATAGAATGGAACATAACAGAGTTGCATGTCTTGGGGGATTCACAATTAATTATCAACCAAGTCAATAAGGAGTATCAAACCAAAGATGATAAATTGATACCTTACAAAAAGATGGTTGATTCATTGAGACGTTACTTTTCCTTTGTGACATTTCAATAGATCCCTAGAGTAGAAAACAAAGTTGCAGATGCTATGGCTACATTAGCTTCACTCCTACAGTTGGAACAACATGAATCAAGATTTGAATTCCTGGTGGAAGAGCTACACCATCCCATATTTGTCTCATATGAAAGCCATGTCATTTGTACCCTAGTCACTCATGAGTCTTCCCGATATGGTGCTATCTATTCATATCTCCATGATGGCATCATCCCTAACACATTCAACCATTCTGAACATCGAAACCTCATCCGTAACGCCTCTCACCACACCCTTATCTCTGGTGATTTATATAGGAGGGGTTTAGATGGGACACTTCTTAGGTGCTTGGAAAAGGAGGAATCCAACCAAGCGTTAGCAGACGTCCATGAGGGCATTTGTGGTGGACACTCTAATGGTCTTGCCATGGCTCGAAGGTTGCTTAGGGTGGGGTATTACTGGCCCACAATGCAAACAGATGCAGTAGCTTTCTCTAAGTCTTGTGAGAAATGTCAAAAACATGGAAACCTGATTCATGCTCCAGGGAGGGAGCTAATTCCTTCTATTTCTCATTGGCCATTTCAGTGATGGGCCTTTTACCTTGTTGGGAAAATTCACCCCAACTCATCAGGTGGACATAAGTTTATCATCATAGCTGTATACACCCAAAAATGGTCACCTAGACTATTAGCCCCTTTTGCTAAATCATAAATTGCTTATTCTTGATCAAATCCTAGCTCTATCATTTATTCGATTATTTTCTATGGGCTAACCATTTTATCCTAATTCTTTATTTATTAAAAGGAATATTTCCTCCCCTTTTAATAAATAAAAAGCCCCCACTTTTCCTCTTATCTTAAGTTGCACAAATAAAACATTATTCTTATTTTATAAAAAGAGAAAAGCACTTTTTGTCTCATATGGACACAAAAGTTAACTCTTATTTTCTCATTGGAGGATATTTGTGCACAAGGATCAAGCTTCTTTTTTTCTCCACCGTTGATTAAATCTTTTGCCTCTTAATCTCCATGGTCCATTCCTTTTCATTTCCTTTAAAAGGAGAGCTCTGTTCTTCATTTTCATATCTTAGGTTTTTATGCTAATGTTATGCTGTAGGTTTTCTAGGTCATTTTGGAGCTTTTGAAGATTTGGAGCATTCTTGGCTTTTGCATCTACATGTTATCATAGTTTCATTTCTTGCATTATCATGGCATTCTTAGCTTAGATTTCCTTTATGTTTTAGATTAACCCATCTAGCTTAACTAGGAGGCTTTGTAATACTTGCAACTTTCATTTTCATAGCTTAGCTTGCATTTCCATTTATAGCATAGCATTGCATTGTATTTTCATTCTTGATTCTTGAGGATATTGGCATTCTTGCCTTTGTCTTCATTGAATCTCCCATTGCATGGTTTACTAGCAAGGTTATTGGCTTAATAGCTCTAGCTGAGAGCATTCTTAAAAACCCTTGCACTCCATGCCTAGGGAGCTATGGATCGATTTTTGAGACCTCATTTTTAAGTGTTCTTGAATGTAATGATTCATAGAAGTGTGACACAATTATAGCACACAACAACTACTGATTATTTCACAAAATGGGTAGAGGCAGTCCCTCTTTCTATTGCCTCAGGCAAAATAGTTTCACTCTTTATCCTGAATCATATTATTTGTCGATTTGGAGTGCCTTCTGAGATTATTACTGATAATGGAGGACAATTCAAGAACAAGGACCTAAAGCATTTATGCAAAAAGTTTAAAATCAAGCAACATTGGTCCTCCATCTACTTCCCACAAAGAAATGGACAAGCAATTCGACACTATGGGCCTATAGAACTAGCATTTGTACACCTACAGGAGCTACTCCTTTTGCTCTTACCTATGGCGCTGAAGCAGTTTTTCCTTTAGAAGTAGAGATACCTTCACTTAGAGTCTCACTCAAAGGTTTGATTATAGATGAGGATTACCGTGCCATGAGGTTACAAGAACTAGAACTTCTAGATGAGAAGCGTAAGGCTTCCTTTGATCACATGAGAGTATATCAGAAGCGTATGTCCAAAGCATTCAACAAGAAGGTTCACCCTAGGGAATTTTAGATAGGTGATCTCATTTTGAGAGAGAACCCTAAGAATCAACAGAATAGAGAACAAAAGGGAAAGTTTGAACCTAATTGGCTTCAACCATACATTATTACAGCAGCCTTTGGTACAGGTGCATATTTATTGTTGAATGAAGATGGAGAACAGCTCCCTGAGCCCATCAACATTTTGCACCTAAAGAAGTTCTATCCTTGATGCCCATTTCTATCTGAGGGCATCCTTTGTACATATTTTATGATCCTAAAAAAAATACCAAAAAAATTCATATATGATGCTGAAAAAATCCTAAAAAGCATAAAAAGTCCTAAAAAAATATTTAAAAAAAACAAAAAACAAAAAAAAACAAGAAGAAAAAATTGCAATAAATCCAAGTGGTGAAAACTTGGAAACAGGCGCTACTTGAGGCCTTTGCACTCCTATTTGTTAGTATGCATCCTTGACACTTAGCCATTCTTCATCATGCCTTGACCTTATTTGACTTGGTCTAGAATTGGTATTTATCTTTGTTTAGGGGGCATACCTGTTAGCATAGGTCCTTTAGGTGCATTTGTCTCTTGGGGTATTTCACAATAGGTGTTTTTAAACACCACTCTAGACAGTGTTTTTCAACACTACCCTTGCGTCGAGTGTTTTTTAACACTTATCAGATGTCTTACCTACTAGTCTAGTATGATGCAATATTTCTCACTAGTAGATGTGATACTTAAAGTTTGACTCTATGACCAACACACACGCACTTAAACAATCAACTCGTTGAGATATGTTGACTTTATTTTTCTTTATGTACTGTCTATGAGGATTTCTTTTATGAGTGGTCTCTCCCTGAGAAATTTTTGATGATGCATAGCTAGAAGACTGAGGGTATGAGAACATGTGTTCTTTCTTTATCTGCTTGTGGGAATATTTTGTTGATCCTAACTATCATGAGCATTTATGCTGGTCTTACTTGACACTTAAGATCTACAAGATATTATCCTTGACTGTTTTATGCGAGTGTGTGCTTCTAGTTATCCTGACTTTCATGTGTCTTGATACAAGCATAATCTTGCCATATCAAACTTAGGTGATCTCACTACACTAGTCATCTTGACCTACATGTCTTTGATGCCTAGGTGGGATTTCCACATTTCTATATGATAAAGATCATGTTCATATTCACATAGTTATGCTAGTGTGCATTGTATGATCTGATGACACTACCAATAATGCTCGATGATGATAATTAGATGTTTATGAGCATTGTGACCTTGCAAGTCAACCACTTTCATAGTAGCCTACATTCCTAGGTTCATATTAGTCTAGTTTTTCACTTTGCATATGGAGAGAACTCTCTTTTTCATCTCACATGGACCTGTCAGTCAACTACACTCATCTTTCCTTCTTCTTGATCACATCTTCCACTCCTTGTCTTTTTCATCTCAAATCTGCTCTTGTCATCACAAGGGGTTAATCATATCATCATGTTTATCTTTCAAAAAATGTCATTTTCAGAAACTTGAGTCTATATCATATATATGAGAATCAAACATACATCTATGAGAGATAACATACATAAGCACATACATAAACATTTTGAGTGAAGTAAGACAAGACAATACATATGAAAACTGATACACATCCAAGTGAGACAATCAAATATGATACATCAAACATCCAGTATATCTCATATATAAAAGCAAAGTCATGGTACAATGTCATCACTGATATAAAACCATACAAATGAGATCCCAACTGGATCAAAAGTCTCAATAGCATCATCTGACATAAATCTAAACCTAAGCCCTAACCCTAGGTCTGACTCTCCCCATCACATGGTAGTGGTGGAGGTGGTGCTACTGCCCTGTCTGGCACCATGTCTGATGCCCCTGCCCTCTGAGAGTAGGACGGTGCTCTCTAACCCTCTAGCAGTACCTGGAGATAGAGTCTATGATAATATGCAACTCTGGCTGTCTCCCATCGGATCTCTAGTGTAGCTACCTGTATGGCCATCTCATGGCATGCTATCTCTTCCCTAAGATCTCTCATCTATTGATCTCTCTTTGATCTCAGATCTGCTAGCTGCTGATCCCGTACTGCTATAGTGACCCTCAGCTGCTGAATCTCTACCTCAAGAGTCTGAATGCGGGCTCTCAAACCATCCCCTGTAGCTGGATCTACCTGTATCTGTGGTGGTACCTATCCCTATGCCTACTCCTGAGAAGGCCTCTGTACCTCCTCACTCCCTGAGCCCTAACCTCATGGCCATTTCTGGCCACTAACTCTAGATCCCTCTCCCACCTCTTTAACCTGGCCTTCTCCTCTATCCTCATCATCTCCTCCATCTCCTCCTCCTGAGGCAACCTGTGCTGAATTTGGTACAGTAAATCAAGGGAATGATACCCTCTGTCACTCTGCCTTGTATGCTACATCAGCTCCTACATCAACCATGTCTGGGAGATACTCCTAGGGCTCCCTCCTGATCCCAGATGTCTCCTTGATAGCCCGATGATAGTCTAACATGAGTAGCCACCCATGTCCCTCCTCATCTCTGGCCCTCGCATATGTAGTGGTCTTTGTAGAGACTCGCTGCTACCTCCCAAACTGTCACCATACCCAAGTGACACAGAACCTCTCAACAATCTCTGAGTGTCAGCCTACCAGTGGTTGGGTACATAACATGTAGCTCAGCTCATCCTCTACATCACCCCATGCCTCAACATCTTTGTATGGCCTCCATGTGAATGAGGTCATCTCATCTAGAATCTGCTTGTAATGTGTCACATCCCCTATATGAGCATGTGATATGAAACCTACATATCTATAAATATATGGGTATCTCCTCTCTCTCAGCTGAACCCTGGGGCGCATCACAACAATGTGCTCCCATGCCCACACCTGTGCCAGGATGGCACCACATGCCCACGTTCGACCATCCCTATAGATGATCTCATGCAACTCATGATACATCTTTGCCAGTATGGTAGGACCCCATGCCATACGTCAAGGTCTACCTACCAAGTCCACCAGTAACCTGCCCCATCCTAGAGGGAATCCCTTCTAACTGTGATCAGTCATCAGGATCTGTGAGATAAATGATGCCACAATGCATGGCACCAGGAAGTCTCTACCAAAATCATCTATCAGCCTCTCCCAGCTAACATGCCTATCCAAAATGGTGACATCCTAGAACATCTCTTGTATCAATCATCACCCCTTGGTGGCATCCTAGTCATAATACACCTGTGCCAACACACAAATCATGTTAGTTTTCATCATATGAAAACTTTACACTTACATAATTATATCTCAAAACATGATTTTACTTACAGGCTCGCCATGGCATGGTACCCGCAAGATCCTGTAGACATCCTCTAATGTGATGGATGCCTGTTGGCAAGTGAAATGTGTTGTGCTCACTATGCCATCACTCTGCCAAGGCTGTCAGTAGCCCGTGATCAGCTCTGATGTAGGGGAACCTCAGTAGGTACTGGAATCCCATCACTTTGATGTCATCCTCACTTGGATCATCTAGGTTTTAGACACATCTCAATCCCACCACCTTTGGCGCTCTGATGATCAACATTAGAAAGACCTCCTGCAAATCATTCAACCAAGCCATATGTCAGTGCATACTATGAAAAAAATCAGTACAAGACACTTAAAGCACAACTATTGTCTAGACCCATGTCTTAATTTGCTCAAAATGATCCAAATTTTAAGTTTTATGGAGAAGTATCATGCGATACTTCTCTCTATATCAGTGCGATACACCTTTGGCCATACGATACTTCACCCGGTATCATGCGATATTTCGCTAGCTATTGTGCGATACTGGTGTCTATATGCACGTGATACTTTGGGGACTTGCAAAGTATCACGTGATGTTTCTTCCCAAAGGGTGTGATACTTATAAAGTATCGCGTGATAGTTCACCTAAAACTAAAAATTTGAAAATTTAAAAATTTTAAAAATGTGCTAAATTTGCATTAAATTCTATAAATGACTCAAACGATGACTAATTTTTGGATACATACTGGGGCACCATAATGTGGAGGCTGATTGTGCAATCGGGAGTGCTCAAATTGGTGTCTATGGATGGGAACTCTTGCCGGTTGAGCCATCACTATCTCTCAGAGCCCTAGATTCTCAAATAGTTAAAAGTCAAATGATTTTGAAAATGACATTTTTACCCCTTATATAGTATTTTGACTTTTTGACCAATTTTCAAAACACCTCAGGCTTGCGTGAAAATTGCACCCCTAGCTAATTTCAACGTCTTGGATCCATTTTCAGACTTGAAATCAAAATCTAAGGTCATCTTGCCAGTCAAAATTGCATTTCAAATCTTCTCCCTCTTCTGCGCAATTGACTGACTTTTTGAGGCATAATTTGATTTTCGATGGACTTTCTTCCTTCCATGTCTCAAATTTTCTAGTCTTTCATTCACTCTATTTCTATTCTTCTACTTCCTCACTGGGGCATGTTTCATTACTTAATGGTTATCCTATTATCAGTTATCTTCAATTATGATTGATTATGATTTGATCATCTTTTATCGATTTGCTATTCTCCTCTACCTGATTTCAATTTCGATTCTGAGGGGGCAGTATCTATGGGATTCTCATCCCTGATTCCTTGATTTTCTTGATTCAATTATCTTTCTGTGAGCTTTTGCTCAAATTTGAGATTCTTATCTTTTACTTTGAATGTGATCCTGAATCGACCTCATGTTCAAAGGCCTTTGTTTATGTTTGTCCGGGTGTGAGCCCGAATCGACCTCACATCTGAGTTGTTTTGTGATCCCAGATCGATCTCACATTTCAACTTCATTCTTTGACTACATGTGTTCCCAAATTGATCACACATTAGTCAAAGAGGGGCAAATGTATGCACCCAAAAATGGTCACCTAGATTTTGGGCCCCATTTATTTGATTTATCAACCCTGAATCGGTTTTATCAAATCAATATTTTCAACATTATCAATTTGTTAATCAAATCTTAATTTCAATCATATTGGATTTTTATCCTATGGGCTAACCATTTTATTCTAAGTTTTTATTTACTTAAAAGGAATATTTCCTCTCGTTTTATTAAATAAAAAGCCCCACCTTTTCTTCTTATCCTAAGTTGCACAAATAAAACACTATTCTTATTTTATAAAAAGAGAAAAAGTACTTTTTGTCTCATATGGACATAAAGTCAACTTCTATTTTCCTATTGGAGGATATTTGTACACAAGGATCAAGCTTCCTTTCTTCTCCACCGTTGATTAAGTCTTTTGCCTCTTAATCTTAATGGTCCATTCCTTTTCATTTTTTATAAAAGGAGAGCTCTCTCCTTCGTTTGCATATCCATCTCTTTCATGCTAATGTTATGCTGCAGGTTTTCTAGGTTATTTGGAGCTTATTGAAGACATTCTACATCAAGCTTTGAAGACTTGTTTTTCATTGTTGCATCTCATTTAGTTGCATATTTCCTTTGTTTAGTTGCATAATCATGGCATATTAGCTTAGTTTCCTTTTATGCAATAGATTAGCTTCACATAGCTTGATTAGGGGATTTGTAATCCATTGCTATTTCCTTTCATAGTTGCATTGTACTTCCATTTTGGTAGATTAATCTTGCATATTCATATTAGTTTGCATTGCATTTGCATACTTTGATTCAATTTAGAGATATTGGCATTGTTGCCCTTGTCTTTGGTTTGAACCTCTCATTGTGTGGTTGACTAGCAAGGTCACAAGTTCGTAGCTCTAGCTGAGAGCAATTTTATCATAGTCCCTTGCAACTCCATGCATAGAGAGCTATGAGCCACTTTGTGAGGCCTCATTGTTGAGCAACCTTGCATATAATGGTTCATAGAAGTGTGGTCACTTCTGACTCATACACCTAGAATCTTCTAGAGATTCCTAAACCCTTCTAAACTTTCCTAAACTTTCCTAAACCTGTTTAGAAGGTGTTTCCTAACTTTCTTAGCCTAATCCAATCTCCTTTGACTTTTGGTCAACACCCCTCATTAATGAGCCTTACAAAATCATTAATAGCCTCTTACATCCTCATTAAGGCTCTTATAGCCTCATGAATGAAGCCCACATCTTCTCTTTCACCATTGTTCCCTAGGCACACTTCCCTAGTATTTCTCACACATGTGTGAGAAACCTTGACCCTTGTCCATCTAACCTTACCTCTAACCGAAACTCAGACTCTACCCCAAACCCTGACTCTGACCCTAACTCCACTTCCTAACCCAAGCCCTTCCTCAAATCCTATAAATACCCTCACTTCCAAGAGAAAAACACCAATTCACATAATCATACTAAGTAATGTGATAATGCTAGTTTATTTATAGATCATAAGCTTTTAGCATAATTGTTAGTTTAACTCATTTTCAAGCTTTCCTAAATCACATCTTAGTTTAGAAATAATGGATTAATCTTAGTTTCTTTTATTATTTTGTATTGTATTGCATCATCTCACACTTCATTTGGAATAAAATCAACCCTAGATTAATCATTTATAACTTAATCTCCCTTCGAGCATCATTAGGCTCCTTGAGGCTCTAGGGGAAAATCGGTTGTTCTATACCCAATATTGTGCCATTATGGGGTTCTCATGGTCCCTAATCCATCCCAATCCTTCCTAATCTATATTAGGGACAAGCTCCAAGTGTTTTGAGAGAACACCCACATCCGTAAATCAAGAGCAAATCGAACGGTGACAGGGTGCTCTCGTTGAAGCTCTATCTGAATGTCTTTGCAAATTTCATTTACTATATGTTAGGAATAGACTGTTTGACTAATGTTTGAATGTCTATGCCTATTTTGGATAGGTTAGGTTTTCTCTCTACATAGAAGGACACTGGGAAAAATGATTGGATAAAGGCAACGGTGTCCAAGAATAGAGATGTGCAAATGTTTATTTGCAACCATCACACTTCTCTTGCATTGTTTAGGACAGTTTCCAAGAAGGAATTTCTCAATCCTGTGGAGACTAGATATGCTAGCCACTATATTTTTTTGGAAAAGATGCTTGAGGTCTAGGAGGGTCTATAATCCATGGTGGTTAATATAGAGTGAGGTAGATGGCATGAGTCAAACACACATAAGGGAAGATATGTGAAGAAAAGAATCCTTGATGATAATTAGTGGTCCAAAATGAGGTAAGAAAATTGTTATTGCTAATTTTATAAAATTAATTTTAATTTTGGCATTTGCTGATTTTATTATTTAAGATTTAAGAGTTTTAAGATTTAATATGTTTCTAACTTGTAACTTGTTTGCACTTGCAGATTCATTTTCTCCTTCATTGATCCTATTATATGGGTCATTAGATATGTTGATGCTGACTCTCCTAACATTAGAGATATTTGTGAGACCTTTGATAACATGCTTGGGCATATCAAGCAAGCTATTCATAGCATGGACCCTAATTTTGGATTTTATGGGGAGAATCTTAGGCCCATTTGGATGTGATTGATGAGTCATATTAATGCCATATTGTAGGATACCCTAGGATGATATCTGCTAGACCTTTTTCTCTATTTTGATACATTTACCTTAAGACTTCTATGTTTTTCTTCTATTATATGGCATGCTGCCATCAAACATTTAACTTGGTTTAAATGCACTTAAATATGCTATGCTTGGATGAATTAATATATTTCTTGTTCTGAAAGATGTGGTTGTGTTTCAAATGAGTAGAGTAGTTGTTTGAATATGAATGATTATGTGTGTTATGATAATTACTGTCATAAATGTCTTATCCTAACCCTTGAAGGTGTAGCACATTGGAATAGCAAATGTTGTTTTGACCAGGTATGGCACATTCATTCATGAAGTGTTCAACCCGGTCTTCTTGTAACTTCCAGTGGAGAAGCATTCAGTGTAGTACTAGTTGAAGGTTTCTAAAGAACAAGGTGGCATTTCCAACATAGAGCAAGGCAGCGTGTTAAATTCCCTGAGAAGATCTAGGCACGAGTGGGAAGTTAGATTTGCTGTCATGGTAACTCTTTCCTCTATTTTGGATTTAATCTATTTTAGTCTTAAAAGCTTTCCTTCTTTCTAGTTGGTAGCGTTGTAATAAAGATCCACCTATTTCTATGGCATGGTTAGGAAAGTAGTTAGGAAGTTTTCCTTTAAATAAAGTCCTACTCCTGTGTGAGTGAGGGGAGGGCAATGTCAAGTTTATTATAGAAACAATTTGTTTAAGTCAATCTCATTGTTTTATGGAATTTCTATACTTTGTCATTCAATCAATAAATAAATGAAGTGTTGATATTCGGTTAAGTATAACTATGATTTAGGATACTCATCCAAGGGCTCCCACTTGGTGAGAAATCCACAGTTAGATAGATTCATACTAGGTAGAATCATTTCCTGCATTTCTACTATTTTAGTGCCAAGTGTTGAACTACTTGTGCAGCCAAAGCTATGGATCAGCTAACGCCTCTTGCAGCCAAAGCTATGGAATAGCAGAAGTACTATGGCATAGTTTTAAGAGTCTTCACATTTTTTTAGCAGTTATACTTTTGTAGTTTCCATTTCAGCACTTACTTTTTTGTAACTTCAGTTTAAGCATTACTTTAGCATTCATTCCCTGCAATTGTAGTATAGTTTCCCTTCAACATTTCTTTCCTGCAGAAATGATAAAATGTATGGGTGAGTGATACCTGGTGCATATACTTTGCTAGCCCATTTCAAGTAATACGTCCCTATTCTGACATACTAAATGAATTTCTATGAAGAGGATAAGCTCCTCAGTTGGATGTCCAATCCCTGAGTCTAGAATTATACCTAGTTTTTGAGCCTTTGTAGGAAGCAATCATTTTTGGCACCATTGCTTGGGATGGTGCCGAACCAAGTCCTCACTAAGCCATTCTTAGAATTTGTTTCATTTCCAAATTTTATTAGAATACATTACTTTTAGAGGAACTCTACAAATCACATCACTCCCTACTACTTGTATGCATAATCAAAGAAGAGACGCTAGAGGAAGGTACTTGCCAAACCAATCCAATCATCCATTTGAAGAAGAAATTTCATTTTTTGATGCCACCATTGACCTCCTTGAAACTACGTCATCCTCCTCATCCTCTGAAGAAGAATAGTTTGAAGAGCAACCTGAAATTAATGCATTTGCAGAAGTCTTCTCTCATCTAAGAACCCGTTTTCCTGAAAATCCTGTCAGACAAGAAAAATCCTTACAATTGGTCATTTACCAACCTCCTCATCATCCACTACCTCCATGACCTATAAATCCTACCAGGATGGCTAATCCCCTCGCATTTCCATTCCCTATTACTGACCAATGAGACAATAAAAACCTTTAAAATGTATCTTCTTTCGCCCTGCCAAAATTCTACGACGTAGTAACAAAAGACCCAGATACCTTTCTCTTTGAGTTTGATATTCTATGTAGAAGTTATGACTACACCACTGATTCTCACAAACTCAAACTCTTTCCTATGACTCTTAAGGAGTCCGCTTTGCTTTGGTTTATGAGCCTAGGATAGGATATTGTCCATGATTGGACAGGAATGCAGGAATCATTCTTGACCAAGTATAAGGAGTATTGTTAGGGAACTGATATGTGAGGAGAAGACATATTTAAAATGACTCAAAAAGAGGATGAGTCACTTGAAGACTATATCTCACAGTTCATGTATAGCCTACAAAGGAATACATAGCACGAGCTTAATGAAGAATCTCAGAAGTTGCTATTTCTGATGTACTGAAGCTCTAGACTTGATGGCAGGAGGAGACATAACTCAATCTACTTGGGATGACATAAAGAAGATATGCCTCAAGTACTCAAGAGCTGCTAGTAAGAGAGGAAGAGGATACAAAGCCACAATAGGAAGGACAAATGGCACATGCGCTTCCAAATCTAAATTTAAATAGGATATCATCAACAATATGGCCACGTAACTAGATACCTTGCAGGCAAAAAAGAAGCATGAGGAAGCAAAGGCCATGTTGGTTGAATTCTGTCCACACTGTCAAAAAAAGAAAATAGATTATTGGTGTAAGATGGTTGTGAATATGGAAACTACCTAGATGCCAACTGACTATAAGCCTGTAGAACCAGCGGACAAGCAACTATTCTTCGTTACTCAATGATGACCATGGGTACAAAGACAAGGTATGCCTCAGGACCCACTTACATTCAACAATCCATTTTATAAAAATCAATGGAAACCTTCTATGAACTACCAAAATCCCCTAGAATAACTATCAAAATTAGTGGAAAAATTTCCCCAGTCGATAGTGGAAAACCCTCAGGGGAATTGACAACAACCTCAAGGGGCATGGTAGCCACCATAGGGTAATTGGAAATCGAACCCTCAGTGGTGAGGAGGCTAGCAATGGCCAAATTAGTCTCAAGGATATATGAATCCACCTCTTCAGGCATCATAGCAGCAAGCACTCTTACCACCACCAGCCGCTAATAATCAACCTCCAAAACCAACCCAATTGCCTATGCAACCAAAGCCAAACCTGAACAACAGACCTCCCACACCTCAACAAAGTGTGTATACTACTGATCAACTATAGTATCCCATGCAATATCCTACTTATGCAATCACTCTTGATGATATACACCTTTGGTTTGGGACTTCTATTCCTGCTCCTGAGCATCCAATCATAACTGAGGTACCACAAGAGGAGCCTATAACAATAGAAACACTATTCCTCTACTAGTAACACAACCTATAACAGATAAAAGCCACCCTACCGGACCACCTTTCCCACAAAGGTTGCAACACAAAAATCCTAAGCCTATTGAGGAGACCGAATTTAACATCCTTGATCAGTTGAAGAATGTCAATGCCCAAAAACCTTTATTTCAAGCAATTATGGATGTTCCCACATAAAACAAAGCCATAAAAGAAGCCTTCTTTAATAAGCCTAGTCACAAGAAAAGAGATCCTCAAATAGTGCATGTGTTAGGTAAGCTAGCTGACATTATGTTAGGAAAGCTTACCATCCCAAAATATTCTGACCCAGGAAGCCCTATTGTTGAAGTCATTATTAATGGGACTACCATTAAAAATGTATTGATAGATCTTGGAGCCACTATAAATGTAATGACTAGGGATATAATGCAACAACTTGGCATACATAATCTTTGAACCACTCCTACTGTCCTGTAGCTCATAGAAAGTTCCACCATAAAACCTGATGGAATGGTTGAAGATATAGTTGTTGACCTTGAAACCTAGTCATACCCAAAAAATTTCATGATCCTATCACCAAAGGCTACATTAGGAGGATGCCTGATTATACTTGGCAGGCCTTGGCTAGCAACTGTTGATACTCACATTGATTGTCGCTTAGGGGATATGACCATCTCTGACGACCATCATACAAAGACTCTCAGCCTATACCCTCTTGATCAATTCAGTGTCAAATTTAATGATGATTAAAAGAGACCCCTTTCTATAGCTTTAGGATGAAGACAAGGTGATCACCAATATCCTGCAAAACCAGTATGGATCAAACCCAGATTCTTTGGGTTGTTCTTCCAACAACTGCTCTTTGCAAGTTTTAAACCTTGATTTCCAATGGTCCTCTCCTACAGCCAAAGAACTCTACCATCAATTGCTTCCCCATGAGATACAAGTACCCTCATTTATAGATGCATCCATGATAGATTTAACTAAGTAAATAGAAGTTTCTCCTGGCCACTGCCTAAACATTAATAGCAAACTAACCATTCTACAGCAAACATCTCTGACTAAAATACTGAAGGCACATACCAAAGCATTTTCTTGGGACTATTCTGACATGAAAGGATTGGACCCAAAATTATGCACTCATAGGATATATATAAAAGAAGACAAACCTACAGTAAGGCATTTTCAAAGGTGAGTGAACCTAGCATTATGATAAATCGTTAAAATAGAATTGCAAAAACTCCTCAATGCTAGATTCATTTACCCCATATTTGATAGTCAGTGGGTTTCTCCATTAGTAATTGTGCCAAAAAAATGAGGCAAATGGCGTGTGTGTGTGGACTATAGGGAACTCAATAATGCAACTAAAAAGGACCACTTCCCTCTTCCATTCATTGACCAAGTATTAGACTTCTTAGCAGGCAAAAAGTATTTTTCATTCCTAGATGGGTATAGTGGGTACAATCAGATCCAAATCTTTCCAGAAGATCAGGAAAAGACAACATTCACTTGCCCTTGGGAGACTTTTTCTTATTCAGTTCTTCCATTTGATCTTTGTAATGCTCCAACAACCTTTTAGAGAGAAGTTATCAACATCTTTGCTAACATCTCTCATGACAATATGGAGCTCTATATGGATGATTTCACAACATATGGTGAAACTTATGAGGAAGCTTTAAACAACTTAGACAAGGTCCTAAAGAGGTGTGAAGAATATAATCTATCTCTTAATAGCTAAAAATTCTTCATGATGATGAAAGAAGGGATAGTACTTGGCCACTATATATCTATAGTAGGAATCCAAGTGGATCTGGCCAAAATTGAAGTCATTCAAAACCTTCCTACACCAACCAAGCAAAAAGATGTCCAAAGTTTTCTTGGACATGCAGGCTATTACATAAGGTTCATAAAAGATTTTAGTAAAATGGCCAGTCCCCTTCACTCTCTACTTACTAAAGATTCAAAATTTACCTGGACCCCAACTTGTGAAGAGGCCTTCCTACAGCTAAAATCAGTCCTTACAATAGCACCAGTCTTACTCGGACCAAATTGGGAACTTCCATTCCACATACATATTGATGCTTCAGATCATACCATAGGAGCCATGCTTGGCCAAAAAGATGACACAGTAGAGCATGCTATATACTTCATTAGCAAGAATCTCCAAGGAGCTGAATTGAATTATACGGTCATAAAAAAGGAGCTTTTGGCAATCATTTATGCCCTTAATAAATTCTGCCACTACATAACAGGGTATCAGTTCTTTGTGCACACTGACCATGTAGCCATTAAGTACCTTGCTAATAAGCCTACAATCATAGGATGAATAGCTAGATGGCTTCTATTATTACATGAATTTGATATCACCATAGTGGATAAGCCAGGAAAATCCAACATCATTGCAGATTTCCTCTCATGACTATAGAATAATGATGAACCATAACTAATTGATGACAGCTTCCCTGATGATCACCTATTCTCTATTTCAGCCAAAACTCCTTGGTATGCAGATATTGCCAATTACCTAGTCTCTCAAAAGGTACCTCCCTATTTCTCACCAAAAGAAATGAGACTCCTCATAGAAAAAATGTTCAATTTTTCATGGATTGCTGATTGTCTATTCTATAATGGGCCTGACCAAATATTGAGAAGGTGTGTAAGGGAGGATGAAACCTATGACATCCTCCATGCATGTCATAATGAGCCTTGTGGAGGGAATTTTGTAGCCAAGAGAACAAACATGAAGATACTGAACACATGATATTATTGGCCAACCCTCCATAGAGACGATGTCAACTATACAAGGAAATGCGACTGATGCCAAAGGATGGGATGACCAACAAAATCTGATGAAATGCCTCTCTTTCCACATGTGGTAGTAACTCCATTTGATAAATGGGGATTAGATTTTGTAGGACCCATTACTCCATCCTCAAATGACAACTCCTACATTCTTATATGTACTGACTATGTAACTAAATGAGTGGAGGTACGTGCTATGAAACATGCTAGAGATAACAAGGTTGTTGAATTTTTGTATGAAGAAATCTTCATAAGGTATGGTGTCCCAAGAGAACTAGTTACTGATTAGGATACTCAATTCACATCAACACTAATTACTACACTTATGAATGAATATAGCATTCACCATAGGACATCAAGTCCATATCATCCATAGGTGAATGGGCAAGTTGAGGTTACAAATAGGGAAATAAAGGCCATCTTAACCAAAACTGTGCAGCTACATAAAAAATACTGGAGTATAAGGTTACAAGAAGTAGTTTGGGCATATAGGACAACCTGGAAAACCACAACTGGCTTCACACCCTTTGAGCTAGTTTATGGAAAACATGTTGTAATGCCAATATAATTTGAGTATAAAACATTGAGAACAACATTACAGTTAAATATTAACCTTCCAGCAGCACAACATGATAGGGTCCTGCAGCTCAACCAACTGGATGAAATGAGAAAGGAAACCTTACATCATAGAGAGATGATCCAGATACAATGCAAAAGGTGGCATGACTCACACATTCTCAACAAATGATTTTCTCCTGGTGACCCTCCTGTATGACTCTCGCTATCAAGAAACCCAAGGTAAGCTTACTACCTGATGGTTAGGTCCCTATGAAATTGAAAATGTCTATGCTAATGGTGCAGTTCAGTTATCAACCATCAACCTAGTACATTTAAAGTTATTGGTAAATGGGCACAAACTTTGTTTGTACCACAAATCACAAACAAAGGTCAAGTTCCTATGGTAGTTTGAGATTTATCCTTCTATAGCTAAACCTCCTGAAGCTAATCAAGATCATGTAGCCGATGAACCCTCCACACATTTTGGACCTCCTCTAGCTAAAGGTTTTCAACCAACAGAAGGAACCCCTCCTCTGGATGATTCTCCTGCAGCCAACTACAACTTTCAATCATCACTTTAATTCTACATAATTGCAGCCATAATAAAGTTTTCATTTCCCATGAAAATATTCTATTCCATAATAAATATTCCATCCCATCACCTTTTTATTCACCATTCATTCATCTGTCATGTCTTTTCCGCCCTGTACTTCTCTTTGCATGACACATGTCATCATATCTTTTCAGATATTGACATTTATGGAAATTTCACATCAGGTCCGCAATCATCTATTCTTTCACATACTCTACACTTATTTAAACATAATTCTCTTTTATGCTTCATTTAATTTAGTAATTATTTCCAAGAATTGTTGTACTTTTTAACCAAGCATGTGAGGACACTTGCATCCTTTTCGTAGGGGGTAGTATGATGGTATGAGATAAAAAATTGCCCAAGATTTTGATTTAATTGTCATTATTAGCACACAAGCTTCAAGTCTGATCATTAATCCATCAGCCTTAGATTTTGGCCTTTTAAAAAACCCCTGAAAATTAAAGCCAGCTTTGATTTTCACATATTCTCTGATATTTTCACTTCCATCCTTACCGAACAAGTAGCAAGAAACCATGAATCAGTGTAGAGTGGGAAGTTTAGAAATTAGGAGAAATTGAGAAAAAGGATTGAAGTCAAGAACAAGGGTTGCAGAGATTTTCAGTGAACAAGTATGGGTGCGCAGCCTATTCGGTCGGAACCAGCTAGTCACACGTCATTGTTGCAAGATCAAGCTAGTGTTTGGGAATTCAATCGTCTAGGTTGGATCAGTTATTTTATCAAATTAAATGGTCATGATGAAGCTATTGTAGTGGAATCCTTGCGTACATTCAACAATGGAATGACATATGTGAAAGGTTTGCATTTTGAAGCTTCAAAAGTGCAAATAGCAGAAGTCTCTAGACTTCCTGCTATAGGAGAACCTTTTCCACATGGTCATGATGCCTGCATAGCTAGAGCCAAATTCTCCCTACCCATACACACTACACTAGAAAGTAGTAAGAAAGGTACTAAAAGATTCTCTCTTCTAGGTGATCACCCTCAGTTCCTTGTTCATATTATCAGATACATTACTTGTGAAGGAAGGTTTTCTTTTCTGCATGCTGTGCAGTTTAAACTTTTGAGCCATTTGAGCCATTTGCGGCATGGATGGTTAATTAATATTCCAAATGTCCTATATTCCCTACTAAATTTGAGCTCTGAAGATGTGAGGAAGGGTAGGCAAAATGCTATTACCCATCATGGGTTAATAAAACTACTAGTAGAAAAATCCCTGCGTGATAATTCTTTTATGACATGGGATGAATTTCTTGCCTCCCCTCATGTTCAATTAAATAGAGATAGACTCGTGCCTATAGGGCCACATCCTGAGCATCATGAAGTGTAGGAAAATCCTCTTGTTGAAGCCATTCTAGAAAGAGCTTAGGAAAATCCTCCTCTACATCAAGAACACGTAACAGTAGAAGCTCAAAACCCTAATTTGGGGGGTGAAGACATTAGGGGTCTTGAAGAAACTCATAGTTCCCAGGAAGCCATGAAAGATGAGAAAGGGAAAGGGAAAATGTTTGGTTATGAAGTAGGTGATGCCCCTGTTCATCCTATAGCCACGTTTACCTCGATAAGAACCAATCCACAAAAATGATCTACAATATCAGAAGAAACCCCAGTACGGCGTAATGTCTGTTTGAATTCAAGGAAAAAGACAAAGAACCCACCTGAGATGGCTGGCTTAAGTCATGAAGTTCCTCTTGAGAAACCTATGGATATGGACCCACAAGAGAAGAATCCAACCATGGAAGTTGATGATGTGATGAAGGAACCTGCAGCCTCAGGACCAAAAGAAACAATGAAAATGGATGTTTTTGATGTATCTTCCTCCCATCCAGGGAATATGCAAAAAGATGATGTTTCGGTGGCATCTGCGCCAGTTCAGCAAAAAGATCATAAGACAGAACCAGAACACCTTGTTCCACAGGAAAATTGAGACTAGGTAACAATACATTCTTTGTCCTTGGATGATTCTCAGCAAATTCAGTATGAAAAGGGTAATATGGGAAATAGAAAGGGACAGGTTAAAAAAGGAAATAGGGAAGCATAAACAAGAAATCACACTCTTACAGGATAAGATGGATTCAGTTGTTAAATTGGTTCCTAAGATTATAGAATGTCGACCACCACTTAGGGTGTATGCTCTGTGCCTAAGGGAATAATTTTTACTGTTTCAATTTATGAGAATTATCAAAGATTTAAGTCCTAACATAGATACCCCTCAAGCCTTTATGGCCGCATATGAGATATCACCTGAGTTCATTTAGAACCTTCTCTGTGAAATTTATTAGCATCATTATGCCATCCCATCAAACACATAATGAAATCCCCTATTATTTGTGGGAGACATACATTTTTCCTCACTACTTTCTTGGGTCAATAATGAAATCTATTATGGGAAACAGTTGAACAGGTATAGGGCATTTGAATGTAATATTTCACTTCCATTATGACGTGAGAGAAAAACACCTAGATGCCTTTACTGTGACTGGTTGGAAATTATCTACGGTTTTAATGATTCCAAACACAGAAGAAGGATACTGGCAAATAGAGAGTAGGTACATACAAAGTTTGAAAGATTGTCCTTGGCTGATGGGAATAGAGGTGCAGATGGATTAAAGCATAGGTGGGCCAAATTGACCATCTTTTTGAAAAAGGTAGAGCCACACAACATCATCAACTTCAGAGCTACCATGCAAAGGGTCCATTGGTACATAGAATTGGGTCGACAATCGAGACCAGAATGATGGATGCCTCTCACATTCCAGCCTCTTGTACTCCTATGGCCACTATACAGTTGTATGGATGATGAGCTGGATGAGGATTTAGAACTAAGTCAGCATATCAGGGTGGACTGAATGAATGAATTCTACTGGAGGGTGCGCAGTTTGATGATTAGGAAAACACAGGAAGGAGACTTTAGGGTGCTAGCAAAGATTAAAAATTCTTTAGTGCCTAAGGATAGGCACTAGTCTTCATAGGGAGAAAAATGATGAGGCATATTAATGCCATACTTTAGGATACCCTAGGATGATATCCGCTAGACCTTTTTCTCTATTTTGATACATTTACCTTAAGACTTCTATGTTTTTTTGCTATTATATGGCATGCTGCCATTAGACATTTAACTTGGTTTAAACACACTTAAATATGCTATGCTTGGATGAATTACTATATTTCTTGTTCTGAAAGATGTGGTTGTGTTTCAAATGAGTAGAGTAGTTGTTTGAATATGAATGATTATGTGTGTTATGATAATTACTATCATAAATGTCTTATCCTAACCCTTGAAGGCATAGTGCATTAGAATAATGAATGTTGTTTTGACCAGGTATGGTGCATTCATTCTTGAAGTGTTCAACCCGGTCTTCCTACAACTTCCAGCGGAGAAGCATTCATTGCAGTGCTAGTTGAAGGTTTCTAAAGAACAATGTGGTAGTTCTAGCGAAGAGCAAGGTGGCATGTTTAATTCACTGAGAAGATCTAGGTGCAAGTGGGAAGTTAGATTTGTTGTCACGAAAACTCTTTCCTCCATTTTGGATTTAATCTATTTTAGTCTTAAAAGATTTCCTTATTTCTAGTTGGTAGTGTTGTAATAAAGATTTGCCTATTTCTATGGCATAGTTAGGAAAGTAGTTAGGAAGTTTCATTTAAATAAAGCCCCGCTCCTACATGAGTGAGGGGAGGGCATTGTCAAGTTTATTATAGAAACAATTTGTTTCAGTCGATCTCACTATTTTATGGAATTTTTGTACTTTGTCATTCAATAAATAAATAAATGAAGTGTTGATATTTAGTTGAGTATAATTGTGATTTAGGATACTCATCCAAGGGGGACCATTTGGTGAGAAATCCATAGTTAGATAGATTCATACTAGCTAGAATCATTTCCTTCATTTCTGCTATTTCAGTGCCAAGTGTTCAACTGCTCCTGCAGCCAAAGCTACGGATAAGCTAACACCTCCTGCAACCAAAGCTATGGAATAGTAGAAGTACTATGGCATATTCATAAGAGTCTTCATGTTTTGTTAGTAGTTATACTTCTGTAGTTTCTATTTCAACACTCACTTTTCTGCAACTTCAGTTTAAGCATTACTTTAGCATTCATTCCCTGCAATCGTAGCATAGTTTCCCTTCAACATTTATTTCCTACAGCAACAATAAAATGTATGGCTAAGTGATACCTGGTGCATATACTTTGCTGGCCCATTTCAAGTAATACCTCCCTGATCTGACATACTAAATGAATTTCTATGAAGAAGATAAGTTTCTCAGTTGGATGTCCAATCCTTGAGTCCAGAATTATACATAGTTTTTGAGCCTTTGTAGGAAGCGATCAGTGATGGTTGAAAATTATGAACACCCTTCTTCATATGGAAGAGTATGATCTTAATCTAAAATGGTGTGCATCGAGAGGAGAGTTGATCCATCTAGTGACAAAGAGGTGATTCTCAGATCTCAAGTTTTCAATTTAAATTTCAAATAAAAAAGTAGATCTCTTATGACTATCTCTTCGTTATTTAATAAGATTATTTTTTTGTTCAGCTCAGGTGAATGTTGGCTTCTTTAAGGCCCTTGCAAAAATGTACAGTGAAGATGATTCTACTAAAATTCACAATCAATGGCTTGCATTCACCAATATTTATGGTCCAACCTTTGGAAAACCAAAGGAAAATATGGATAAAGCCACATTAGCTCAAAATGACCTTATTGGATGGTGGACATGGCATGGTAGGGATGCACTATTGTTGAGAATACTTTTTTTTTTGTCTCCTTTCACATGTTTCTAGTTCTTTTGCTACAAATAAGAATTGGTCCACATGTAGCGTCATCCAATCAGTCAGGAGGAAAAATCTTACCTCTAGATGATTAGAGAAATTAGTGGCTATTCACAATGTGTTACGGCTATAGGATTGACTGAATGTTGAGTATTGTTAGACTCCAACATTACATTGGGATGTTAATCCAAAAGATGTTATGTAGATTGAGAAGGATGAAACACCTCTAGGGTTTCTTTGGGTTCTATTGGATGAGAAAGACCCTCATCCTTCCAGTGAATCAGATTCTAGTTCTTATTTTGATTTAGATTCCTAGATGTACCATGTTTTGTTTATGGTCAACAGTATATTTTCTTATATCTTGAAATTATGATTATTATGGAAAACTCATTATGGAGTTGGACTTCTATGTTTACTATTTAGTAGTTTAGTTATAGACTTATAGTATGTCTATTATTTATGTTTCAATATTTAATGTCATTTTATCCATGAAACTTGGAGCCTTTTGGCATTTTTATAGTAGTCTCTTTCACTAAGGTCTCTTTGGGAGAAGATGATCTATTACTCTCTAATGTGGTATTCTTAAGAGTATGAAGTGTATCGTCCTTGGAAAAAGATAACCTAGAATGTGTACTAATATTGTTCATACCAATGTCATCTTTAGGATTGTCATTTTCTACAAAGACTCTTATGAAAGATACACATTCCATGCATTTCATTAAGAAAATTATTATAAAGCCACATGTAACATGGATAAAAGTCTTAAGAAATAGTTTCCAAGAAGGAAATGTGTTTAAAAATGTCTTATGATACCATATGCAAGAGTGATATGACTGAAAACAAGGAACATAAAAAGAAATAAGTCATTATATACCACATGATTTTGATAAATGTAACTGAGAAGTGATGTAATGGGAAATAACAAACCAATCTTATTTAGTGAATTATGTCATGAAAATTAAAGATACTGAGATCAAATCTAGACTTCCAAATCATAATTAAAGGAAATGTAAGATGTGTCAAGCTCACCAAAATGAAATGAAGGTAAACCTAAACTTCTAAATGCATAAAATGTAGCAAGGTAGCACATACAAATTAGATCTCGACACCAAATTATAATTTAGATGTAAGACAGTCAGGTTCACCAAAATGTAATGAAGGTGAACCTAGGTTTCTAAATGCCTAGAATTCAGAAAGGAAACACATACAAAATAGATCTAGGCACCAAATCCAAATTGAGATGTAAGATATTTAGGTTCACTAAAATGTACTGAAAGAAAATAGGGATGAGGAGCATTCACTAGGATGTCTGGATAAACTAGGAAGCTCAAACCTATATTTTGTCATACATTGGAAGGAAGATGACCCAATAGGTTGAAGAAGGCCCAAGAGATAAATGGTTACAATGATCATTCACTTAATGGAAAATTGAAATGGGATCATTTATGAAAAGATGAAATAGGAAAACAATTGACTTTTAGTGTACACAGATTGACAAAAATATGATAGACCAATTCTAATATGAAAAAATTAAACTTTGAGATAGTAACTAACCTGCATATTCAATTTGGAGTAGAACAAGAGGGACAAATTCATCTTGGATAACTATGTACCAAGACTAAGTTGTCTGGGATGACTATGTCCCAACACTTTTGACCATTTTTAGTTGTGGATTGTAGCCAAGAACCTACACTTTCTAGATCCAGTCCCAAAATTGGTTCCACCTATTCCTTCACATAGAAAATAGAAAATTTTTGGGGTAGAAAGGGGTTTTCCTTACTCAAACCTTGGTTTCAAATCAACCTTGAAATTGAAATGAGAAATACTTGAATTGAAAGCGCATTGGCACAAAGGGGAGAATAAATATGAAACATAAATTTTTTTATACCTTGATGGTGGAATGTCTCTTTGAATATGATCACAAAGGTTAATGCAATAGCTTGAATCTACAAAAAACCTAAAACAAAATCATGAAAGACATGCCTTGTACAATGATTGTTGTATTTTTACATAATTCTTGATATGGAGAAGGAGATTGACTTAAATTCTTGAATAATGTTTGTGAATGCTTGTAAATGGATGGTTGCACTATAATATTCTTCCTTGATTGTAGTCTCCTCTACTTGTCCTTCAATGAGGGTGATAAGCTTGATATAATGGATAAGGTTTCCTTAGAAATTTATTTGATTCCTAAAATCTTCCTTATAATGTTGGAGATGCTAAAGAGCTTGAACTTGCACTTTAGATTTATGTTGAGTTCATGTAGGTATTTATCATATGTTCAAATGAGGAGAGGTAGGTTTCTTATGTACCTGTCACAAACATTTTAGACCTCAAAACTTGAAGGAACCTGATGGGGGTTTGAATATCCTACTCAACTATTAAGACCTACTCCTAGTTTAAATTTTGAGACAAACATCGGGGACATAATCATCTAGGGAAACTTGGTCCCACCAAAAAGTCTCAAATTTGGACAATGGGTCCTAATTGAAGAGGGGATGCTGGAATGGAAAGAGAAATCAAGGCTAGAGTACTAAAAATTAAAGCAAGAGCTCATACATGCTAAAAATGGGGCCAAGCTAAATGCTGAATTACATAGTGATGCAATTCTAGGATGATACAAAAAGATCGATCACTTAGGGTATATATTGTTTTATCCTTTTCCTTTCCTTTATCCTTGGGAGGAAAGGTTTCATTTTCTCAATCCTTTGTTCCTTTCTAAGGATGCACTTTCCTTGGTGGAGTAGTGTTTGTTTATCATGTGATGTCCTTTCTTACATAGAATTTGTTTGTTTAATTATGGATTTTATCTTATGCAAGAGGTGTGTATCCTTGATCATGCAACCTCTTACTTGTTTGAAAAATACATTTACATCATAAATAAATCCCTTATTTGGGGGCTTAAAGTGTGTCATCCTTCATCAAGAATCTAGTTTTACCCAATAATAGGGGGAAAAAGATGAATTCTTGTTCTCCTTCCCCTCTTTTTGGTCAAATATGATATTTTTGTTTAAGAACTCCTCTTGGATGTAGACATCTTGGAACACTGATCTCTTCCTCCTAAGGATCCCTTTAGACTTTTTGCAAGATATATTTTTACAACTATCCCTCCCTTGGCTTAAAAAGAGTTATGCCTCTTTGACTAAGGTTGCATACACATTGTTTCCTAAAGGATATCTTCTTGGAGTTGATGGTGGGTATCCTTGATGTTATTTTCCTTGAAATTTCATCATAGATCTATGTTTCCATCTTAAGGAGGGGGGCATATATGTATCCTTCTTGTGTATTATATAGTAGATTCCTTTGGAGACAATGCTTTCCTTGGTTATATTTTTGTGAATTCTTTTGGATATAATTCTTTCCTTGGGGTAATCCCTTTTGGCACCATTTTAGAAAGTTCCTTTGGAGACAATGCTTCCCTCAGGGAAACCATTTTTTGCACTATTTGGAGAATTACCTAGGATACAATGCTTTCCTTGAATAGTAATTTTGGTGGGTTTCCTTGCATACAATATTTTTATTGGTTATCCTTGGAATGTGTTGAATAAGATAACACAACTTGTTAGAGCATCAACTCCATCTTTGCACCGACCTCTCTCTTGGGATGAGTAGAACTAACATAACACAACTTGCTATATTGATTTTTATTATTCCTCCTCTTTTATCTTGTAGATCACACAACATAATGCAACTTGTTGTCCAATGTAATTTGTACTCTTTCATGGATCTCCAGCATAACACACTTTTCTACTTTTCTGATTCACAACTTCCATTCCTTCTCTCTTGTATGATCCCACTTGTTGGTTGATTCATGATGGGGTCTTGTCTCATATTTCATGTGTTCTCTTTCTCTTTTTATGTCATCAAGGTCTCTTCAACTAGTTGATTTGGAGCTTATATTTGTGGTACTAACCCCTTTGTTGTGTGCCCTTTGTTTTTATCTCTATTTTCCTTTTCCTTTATCTTTAGTTTTTTTTTGTATGCTCTTACATGTGGTTGTATAAGTTAAGATCCTTGGATTGGGGGCTTATTCCCATGAAATTAGTGATGTCTTATCTCTTTGTAGTCTTTCCCATGATATCATATCTCTTTCATTTATCTTTCTTCTACTTTACCACAAGTATGCACATAGACTCATACTCTCACTAAAGTGGGGGATAAATATAGAGTCATAAGTTGTAACCCTAAACAATTTGTTACTTACATGGGTCCTGTTTTAGCAAGTGTGGCCTTCCTGATATGTTTCCTCTTATCAAACCTTGATTTCATGCATATTTTTGGTATCTCCATATCAACTTGAATTCCTAACTCAAATATAATCTCATATTGGATGATAAAGGGTGATTGGATGGGTCAAGGATGAGTTGGGTTTATCCTGACCCAAGGAAATGACCCCAAATTTGATTCTAGTAAGGTCATTTGATTTTGGAGGGATCTCCAAATTCATGTCATCCTCCTTCATATTTTTCACCCTAAAATAGTTAGGAGGTGTATATAAACAAGGTATTCTCCTTTGTTTTTCTATCACAAGCAAGCAGTAAAAATCCATATATTCAAGTCCAAGCATTCAAGGCATTTCATTTCACCATATTCTTCATTATGGAAAGCTTCAAAAACCTTCATGCAAGATATTCTTTTATGATTTCCTTTTAGATTTTTGTGGAGTCATGATTTTGAAACAACATTTGTGATCCCATTTCAAGAGTATTTTTATCATTGAGGTATAATACATCTCATTTCTTAGATATAGCCTTAGCTTCATATCAACATGCTTTTCTTTCAAGTACATTTCATCATGATTTCATGGTTGATTAAAAATTGGGGTTTAACTTAGGAAAACACCTTTCTACAAACTTTTTATCCTCTTTTTGTATGTTTTGGAGATAGGTAATTCCTATGCAACAGAAGGTGCTATAACATCAAAAGTGGTAATGCATAAGCCTACCACAATCGGTAAGGATGACAATGTTTTAAAGAAAGTCATTAATGATATTGATAAGTTTGGAATTTTGAAAAGGTTGGTCAAATATTATGAAATGTTTGATGAGAAGGATAAGGATGAATTAATTCGGGCTATGATTATATTTCTAAACAAGTTCAATAAGACTTTAGTTGAGATTAAGGATCAAATCCCTGATGAATTGTATAAAATACTTGAGGAAAAGAGACTTACTACTCTAGATGAGGATACAAAGATTAGATAAGGCACAATTATAAAGATGTTTCATGTGATTGAGTCTCATTAATTTGATGAAATTCTTGAGCAAGAAAAGAAGAAGATAGTACATATGTTAATGGGTAGAAAATTAGAAGACATAATAGTAGTAATAGAGGACATCTTAAGCAAAATGATCATAGAGACTTGTCCAGATATGCCTAAGAAGAATGATCCTAGAACCAAGAGGAGGGAGGAAAAGCTATACATCGAGGATGATAGTTTACGATCCATAGTTAAGGAATTAGATGTATACATTGAAGGAGTACCTACCATTCTACATGCTCATGCAAAGATTGAACTTGAAAAGGAAGGGGAGACTATAATTGAAGAATCAGAGAAGGAGACAATTATAAGGTTAAGGTATCTAATGAGCCCATTGATAATGTCTTGATGGATATTCCTCAATTACCTATCCATGAAGAGCAGGTAGATCAAAACACTTTGGAGGAGAAGGAAACATAAATTAAAGGAGATTAGTCTCAAAGTGATGCACTTATGGCTACTCCCATCGGTAAGACTAAGTCATTTTTGGCAAGAGTTTCTTTACTAATTGCATCTTCTGAGACATAACTCAAAGGGCTGATATATTTGGATGAATGTGATGATAATTATTGAATGAGGTTATTAGTTTTGGCTACAAAGAAGGCTAAGAAAAGAGCCTTACAGAAAAGTGAGAAAGGTATAAGACAAATGGCTAGATTTGTGTGTATGCTTGACAAGTTATTACCCAACTATCATAATAAGCAAGAAGATTCCACACCAAATTAGTTAGAGAGACTACTTGATGCTTTTGACATTCATTTTTAGTTATCTGAGAAAATAAAAATGAACAAGGTACATAAAAAGTTTGATGATAAGAGATTCAATTATATTTGTTCATTTTGCAAGATAAGCTTTTCTTAGATATCAGAGTAAAATATATAAAGAATGATATTGAAGAAGGAATCAAGATATATAGGATGAGCATAGATTCCTTTTCTCATGTATTAGATATAGACAAAAATTTGAAAGAATAAGAGAAAATCTATTGGTTAAGGAAAATTCTTTTGATTAATCAAAAGAATTTGCATTGAAGTATATGACAGAAGTAGTAAAAATGAATGATCAGATAAGATCCTCGAAAGATGAGAAGAGGAGAATGATAGGAATGCATGATAACTTGATGGACCTAATCATTCCTATGGTAGATGTTCTTCAAAGGGTGTTGAAGGAAGCACAAAAATAATATAATCTATTGAACCCTGCAGTTCTTTCTGAAGAAGACAATCTAGCGTATGCCATATGTGGATAGATCTAGATTTTGGACATCTTGAAGAAAACATGGGATAATGTTTGGAAACTCTAAGAAAAAGCTTCTCATATATCTTCAAGTATTTTTAAGTATGAAGGATTAGTATAAGGCGTGTATAGGATTTTGGTAGGAAATTTTGACCTTCTTTGTGCCCTTCATTTGCCATTGATGTCAAAGGGGGCGAGATGCAATGAAAAATGTATAAGATTTGTATAGGAAAGATGCATACTGAAAGGGGGAGTATTATTTTTGAGTATTGGCATATTGACTAGACACTTAGTCATTTTTGACTAAGTGTTTCCATCAATGCCAAAGGGGGAGATTGTTGGAAAGAGAGAACTTTTGTATGGATGATATATTGTCATTGATGGAAATTACATACATCTCTCTTAGTTTTATTATTGGATTTTTTGATTACTGATACAAAGTTGACATAATTTAGCTAAGTACAGTAAACAAAGTAGTATGTAGGTTCGGTAATTTCATTGGCAAGGATAATTAAATCACTATTATGACATGCAATTCTTGATATAGTACTTGAAAAATTAGAAGGTTCTAAACCTATTATCACAAGTGTTTAAGTTGCAAAATTTAGAAGATATCAATTTTTGAGTATCATAATTCATAGTGTTTGTCAAGAGCATAATAGAGATTGAAAGACTTCATCATTTAGACTTGTTTTTCGGTTGGAGGAAATGTTTTGAGTATTGTTTATGATTGAGCTAACTGTGGAGAGTTTACATTTTGGTTAGCACATTATGGAGTGAATTAAAAGAGGATCATTCTATACATTTCCTATGGAAAACTGACAGGGTTATGTTTTGAGTTATGGTCTCATATATGAAATCTATATGTGTTTGTGAAGGAGTATGAAATGATGAAAATGCTATGTAAAGTTATAGAAATGTTGTTGTGATAAGAAGAGACTATTGGATGTGAAGAGAATATCGGATGTGCAGATCCATGTTCAAAACTTCATTGGAACTATATTGGCATAATAGATGCTACCGGTCAATTCAATATAGGATTGTAAGTCCATCTTTTGTTTATGTAATTGGTAGTGAGCCTTGATGTAATTAAGTTGTATATTTGAGAAGTGAGCTCTAGGTTGTAAGCTTGAATGCAAGTGCATTCCTACCTATTGTACTTAAGATCTTAACTAGGCATTTATTAGTGTAATAGTGAGTTATTTATGGGTATCATCCCCATCGGGGTTTTGGGGTTTTTCCCTTAACTGGGTTTTCCTTGAAAATAAATGATGGTGTTGTGATGTTATTATTATGTGTTGTGTTCTATTTACCTATTCTCACTTTTGGAGTTAAGTTATGGTTTCAGTTTGAATTGTTAAATAATACTACTGCACCGATTCACCCCCCCACTCTCGGTGCTCCCTACAAAAACTACATAAAGTTATGGTTGAGAGATACACTTTGATGGTCATTTCATCAAAAGGTGAAGGATTGAAGGCAAGTTGGCTTTTCCCTAACCACAAAGTCACCCTTGACCCTCTAGATCATCGTTGACTTCCTATTTTGGGCTGAGTTTTGGATTCTAGACTAGCCACTTTTTTTCTTCCCAAATTTGATCTCATAATTGAGCTATCAATTTGCAATCAGTCTATGCACACACACATTCATTTCTCTCTCCATATTTCCCTATATCTTTCATTTTCCAAATTTTTTTGTATATTCATCTTGGATAACATTGAAGGATCAATGCATCCACTCAATTCTCGAGCCTCCTTGAGCCTAGTGGATCATTTTCCTTCCAATATATGACAAAATATAGTTTTGAGCTTCCTACTTTGTCCACACATCCTAGTGAATGCCTCTCATCCCTATTTTATTTCATTACATTTATGTATCAAAATTTAAAGAGATATTGATAGTTGGTGTGGTATATATATTTGAAATTATTTAGTTGTAGATTTTGATTAATCTTAAAATTCTATGTGCTATTAATATTTTGAAATATTTATATTTTTTAGTCATAATTATTTATTTTGACAAGTTTTGTATTTATCAAAAAATATTAATAGTTTTTTGTGCTCTTAATAATCTTTTATTTGATTTTGGTTACAACTTTTATTTTTATTTTTGTGAAGAGTAGAGATTAGGAGAAGTAATATCCGATTCTACGAGAGAGTTGCTCCTCTAAAGTAGAGAAAAATCATTATTTCGCTAATGATCTATACAATACTATAAAGTTTTGTTGTTATCCATTGTACTAATTGATAAAGTATAAAGAAGAAAATATTTGCTAATAGTTTGATAAGTGTCGGAACACTTTAATGCATTATTAAATTTTATTTATAATGGTCTTTTTAGCATTACACATGAACTTATGTAAGTTTTTGAGAGGGATTATTGAGCATTTACATTTGTTGGTATCATATATATTTTATGATTTATACATGCTACCTTTTGATGGATTTTGACTACATATCCCAATATAAGACACTATTATTTGAATCATTTGACCCTTCGTGTACCTTAAATTAAAAAAAAAACATGTAACCAATATTGTAAGAGCATGGGGTAGATTTGTACAAGTTTCATAAGTCAATATTTTAACCAAGGAAACATCCATAATGAACTTGAATGAGATTTTATCCATAGAGGATTATGTCTTGCATATCTATATCTTGAAATTCTACAATGAAATTATTGTTAATATAATAGAGTTCATGTGTGTAGGTTAGTCCTCAATTCAATGCCAAATTTTGAGGTTAGGTGTACATCAGATACTAATATAGTGTTTTCTATTTATTTATCTTTAAGTTGTGATTTAAAATTGGAGAAATTTAGCTCTATGAACACCCTCATAGGTCTAGTTAAGAACATAGTAAATTCAACCTTAGGAATTAGTACACCATCCCTCATCATTTATTGATTAGTAATCCATCCACAAGATTAAAGAATGACATTGCCATTTCCTTGAAGTGGATTGATCCGTCTCGAAGTGTAAGAAAATATTTTGAGACCCAACATGGACTATGCTTCTTTTATCTAGGTCATTATAACTACTACAGTGTTGAGTGATTAAAATTGGACAATGATACTTTGTTCTAGGTCATTCTTAAACCAAGTTAAGTGGTTGGATTGGACTTGATATTTTTATTCAAGTTGCTACATAGAGTGACTTGTTGTGCTTTACTCGATTTCTTGTATTGCTTCAGAATGTGTTGTCTCATCTTGTGTTGCTTTATGTGTTTCTTCATTGTATTGATATTATTGTCTCGCATGATTTGAATTATATTTTAGATAATAAAATAAAATTATTATTTCCATGATGTTTCTATAGTTTATGAAAATTATTTTAAAAAGCTTTTGGGAATGATTGTGTAGTGGTTAATCACTACACCAGGCTATTTCTAGAAGATTTCTTACGTATATGATTACAATATAATCAAGAAAAATAAGTAAAAGTATATAATGAATTTTTTATATTGTTGTATGGTCTAGAAAATATTTATTTGACAACTTTAGGCAACTATGATTGATGGGTGCAATAGATTTTCATTGATGGTAGGCTCGTATTACTTGTCCTAATAATAAATAGTTAGGACAAGTAGAAGAATACTGCTCGTAGATGCTATTATATATATGCAATAAACATTGGATGTAATTGACATGCTAGCATTAGTATTATACATATTTTTGTAATAAATCAATGGTCACACAAAAGCTCAAAGATTGTTGTTAGAGAATGATGGTGGATGTTCAATCTTATAGATTGTTTTGATATTGAATAACATTGGAGATTACTTTGGAGACATTTGAAAGTTGACAACCTTAAGCAATAAGAGGATTTGAAGCTAAAAACACAAGTTAATATTGCATGTTTTAGTTAAATAATTACATGAGAGAATAATGGATGAGAGAAGTGAGAGAAAGTGTGAAATGAAATGAAGAGATGATGGTGCATTGGAGATAAAAATAAAGGAAATGAAATAATTAAATAATTAAATTAAATAATAGTGTAAACTAGAACAATAATTGAATAATGAATTAACTATATAATCTAAAATTAATTTAATTAATATGCATAATAAAAAAATAAAAAATCATTATATTTATTTTTAGAAGAAATTTATTGAGAAAAAATAATTTAATAAATTAATTTCATTGATTTAATTTAGAAGAATAGTAAATTAATATAACTAGATATATTTATTTAATTATAGTGAATAAGAAATGATGAATTAATTAAATAATTACAAATTATTTGATTAATGTGCATGGTGGAAAAATATATTAATAATTTTATTTATTTTTATAAGATTTTTAAGAAAAAAGAATAATTAAATAAATTAAAATGATTTATTTAATTATAATGAATTAGAAGAATAACATAAATAAATGAATTAAATAATTAAAAATTACTTAATTAACATGCAATGTGGAAATTAATAAATTAATTAAATAAATTTTTTTTAATTTTTTTTTATCAATAATAAGCCTAGGCCAGTAAAATTTTATTAATAATTCTTTAAAAGTTACACCTCCATTCAGTGTGGGCACCGATAAGAAACAATGAAGGAGAGAAAACGTCCGCTCTAGTCCAGATCCTGTAAGGATCAAAAAATATATTTCTTTCAAGTTTATATGAATACCTTCTAATAAACTCTCAATACTTTACACACGTTTTACAATTTTGGTATTTGTTACATATGACATCCTCCATATGTATATATTGGAGTTTTGAGATCCCTTGGCTTTATTAATAACACATATTAAAACCAAAAATAGCTTATACTTATCTAAAATGCCTTGATCCATTCCAGGTAATCAACTTTGCATCCTTCATATTTTGTTCCTAGCAAAATAGATCTTTGATTGTATCCCACCTGCACATTGACCTTCCCTTTCATCCCGTTAAGATCCCTTGTTAGTATGATTATAGAGTGAAATCAATATAACAAGAAAAGGCAAATTGGTTAAAATTAATTTCATTTAACCATTAATTAATGATGTCATCATATAAGAGAGCATAGACATATATCAAAACCAAGATAAAAAAAGGAAGAATTTCCTAAATAATATATGAGGATAAGCATAGTGCAATATCTGTAAAAGATGCATACTTAACCTCCTCCCTCAACCTTTGAATGTGCCTAAACTTGAGAACATATTTACAATTTATGCTAGAATATATGGGCATTATCATCAATATGCACTTACCTGATACCAAAATATTGTGCATGATCCAAACATTTCCATATTTAAATTCTGAAAGAAGATATAGTTGAAAGCAAGACGATATGTGACAATAACAAGAGCTTCAAAGAAAAGTATCTACCGATGTTGGTATTATGCTTAAAGTAAACATAAAAGTTATGATTACCTTGCCATGATGAATATCGTTCTATTGATCAAAGTATGTTATCTACATTGTTTATATATATATATATATATATATATATATATATATATATATATATATATATATATATATATATATATCCTTCAAATGTTATGTATTGGGAGATGGTTCTCTAGTAATACCATTTTTCAAGAATGCCTCATGGGATCTTATTTATATTTAAAAAAGAAGTGGCCATTTTAATGTTCCTTTGGTGATATAATTATTAGAAAATTATATGATGAGTGCTAGACATATAAATGTGCTTTTGCCTATGTATAAGTGTGTATAAATCAAAGCTTTCTTGTAGTGCCCACCCATACTTTGTTTTTTAGTTTTATATTGCCAAACTCTTCTAGGCCACATTCATATGTGTGTTGATTATTTCAGCTTTCTTTTGAGGTTATGGAGGTATTGCATTACATGGATTTGATATTGGATAGTTGTGAGATATCATGTGTTTACAGTTAGATGATTATAATTATTTGATGATGATTAGTTATATGATTATGATGTCATTTGACATGCCTGATGTGGTTGAGGGACGGAGTCGTAGTCACCTACTTCCAAGATCCACATGATGTACCGATCCCTGCCATTGTTTGTTATATATATGTGGATGTACATGCTTGTCTTTTATGCATTTTTGCAGGTACCGGGCATCGACTTCCTTGAATTGTCAAGATGAGTGTTCCATATCGTAATGTCTTAATGGTAAGAGAGGGGAGATAACATTCAAGTCCAAATCCCAATCTAACCATTTATTGTCCTGAAATAGTGGACACGTTTCTAAATTATTACCTCTCTGAATTTGTCTAGGTTACGTGAATTCATGAGCCTTTTTCCTTGAGCATGATTGTTGTATTATTAGGTTCGGTTATTTTTTCTATTCATTAGTTGGTCATGTGGTTGGTGTGATTGTTGTGAAATGTTTAAGCAATTTACTGAGATTAATTATGTGGTTTAGTAATTAAATCTTATTCAATATAAAAAATTTAAATGTGAGGGTATTTAATTAATATAAATTAATTAAATATATTTATTAATTAAAAGATTTAATTAAAAAAATAAAGGATTTAATTAATTATAAAATGTAAAAATTTAATTAAAGATAAAATTAGTTAATTGATAATTAATTATCAATTACATAATTAATTTATCATGTTAAAAGAATATTACTTTTTAGTTATTATTGTTATGCAATTAGTTGCACAATCAATTAAATTAAATTAAGGAATAAAAGTAAATTCAAAGTTGAGTGAATTGACAAAATCAAGAATTATTTATTAAATTACTTATTTTTACTCAATTTACGACTGATTCTTTTTTGGTTTTGCATGAGTTTTGGAAAACCCTAGGTTGAATAGGTTTCCTTTATTAGGAGTATTTTGGCCATTATTCTTTACACACGGGTTACAAGTTTTGGTCTAGTTTTTGGAGTTAAAAAAATTATTTGAAAGCTTGGAGTATTTTGGAATCTTGATTGTTTGTTGTTCCAGATCAACCAGTGGAATTAAGGTAGGGTTTGAAACCTATGTATTGTCCATTTTTGAAAGATTGTTTGCATCGTGTATGCCAGGTTTATGGGGGTTTTGAAATTGATTGATA
>BSBK01003213.1:0-72500 GCA_027943335.1 Chamaecyparis obtusa
GAGAGAGAGAGAGAGAGAGAGAGAGAGAGGTTTGTAAGAGCGGAGGTAGGGAGATGTATATCATGAGACATAACTAGAGAGATGAGACACTTAGAGTGAGAAATAGAAGTAAGAGACATAATCAAATAAAGACATAAGGTTTACATCAATATGTGATGATATAGGGAGCTAGGGTAATGAAATACGAATGGAGAAGTGAAGATAAATGAAAAGAGAGAAATTAGGAATAATAATTCCATGGTGTGTGCCATATATAGCATGATCTATAGATGACACAGACCATACATAGAATATTTTATATATATGGCATGCGCCATACATAGAAAATTTTCTACATATGACATGTGCCATGCATGACACATACCATTAAGTGAATTCACTATATTAATAGCTTTGGGAAACACCAATCCTGAGGCTTGGATTTTTATTGAGAATCCAACCAAAAGGCTTGGACAACTATAATAGGTCTGAGTAATGTTAATAAAAAACATACAAATTTTTTTATATTTTTCGTTCATGTTTGACATCAGGTTTCCATGTGGTTCAATGTAGACAAAATCAAACATCAAGATATTGTTAAGCTTTGTGTTAACTATCTAACCATATAACTTATTTTAAAATTTGATTGTGCTAAGTTTTCCATCTCTAATTTCTTCAATAACTAGGTTTGATGGATTGACCTCTCCTTATTGGATGAAGCACTTAAGCCTTTGATGCTAGATCTAATGATCTAGAAGGTTAAGTCATCTAGAGAACATGAGCTATTCTGGGGTATTCTTCCTTCTGGTGGCTTCACTCTCACCTCTTGTTCTGAGCTCTTACTGAAGAAACTGAATCCTCTCCCCTTTTGGGCTTAGGTGTTGGACAAAATTTTAATTCCAAAAATTAATATTTTTTATTGGCTAGTTTTGCAGAATAAAATTCTTACTATAGACAATCTCCAGAAACATGGTATGATTTTGAGTAATAGATGTTTCCTTTGTAAGAAAGTTGAAGATTTGGTATTCCATCTCACCATTGATTGCAACTTTTCTTGGGAAGTTTGGTGTCTTTTGTTACAATGCTGGCAGATTAACTAGTTTTTTCCCAACAATATAGAGAATTTATGTATGCAGTGGAGAAAAGTGGAGGTCCCCATAGATTAGTAGTTGTGGAATCTTATTTCTCGCCCCATGATATGGAGGTTATGGAGAGAATACAATTACAAAGTCTTCAGGAATAAGGAACTTCCACCTGTGGTGATTGTTGAAAAGATTAAGAGAAGTCTCAAGGAAAACTATGGATCGTCGACTGGTAGGATGCTGGACTTCAATGCTGGTGTTTTCAGTGTTGGGCCCATAAATAAAATCTCAACTCAAAGGGAGAATGCCATCTAGCTCTCTCCCCCGCCATGATGGATTAAAATAAACTTCGATGGTGTTGCGAAGGGAAATTTGGGCCTGGCGGGTTGTGGTTGCCTCATACATGATTCCATGGAAAATTGCCTTGCAGCTGTGGCAATGCCTATTGGGATGCAAACCAACCATGTGGTGGAAGCTATGGCCCTTCTACAAACCCTTAAAATTATTAAGAAAGATATGGCTCAGAATGTATGGATTGAAGGAGATTCAATGAATATATTAAGGTGCATCAATGAAATTAAAAAACCATCATGGTCCATTAAGGTGATAATCGAGGAAGCCCAGGTAATTATTATCTTTTAAACAAGTCATTATTTCTCATGCTTACTAGGAAGTGAACTATACCGCTAATGAGCTGGTCAAATTTGCAGTTAAAGCTAAGGACATCATGATCTGGCACAAATGTAGCAATCTCTTCATTGATATGAAAACCAAGCTAAAATTTGACAGGTCTCAAAGAAAAAGGGTGGATTGGGCGTATCTCAAGAAATTATGATGATAAGACACATTTTAGAAAAACACGGTAATATGATTACGGAAAGTGGTGCCTTTTCAGAGATTACTAATTGCAGACATGAGTTAATCTCTATTTATTTCAAAGTTACCTTTTCTTTCAACATTTGGTTTTTCTCTGCTTATGCTACTGTCATTGTTATCTTTGAGATCATGGGTGGTGGGCTAAATGAAAGGGAACCGAAGGACTGTGTGAAATGGAAAAATATGCTAGAGGTTTGGGAAATTCTTAGAAAGGGAGGTTTTACTACCTATATGGAATAGTTGCATGGGACTAAAGATAGTGCTACAAAAATGTTTGTGAAGTCCTAGAAAGATGGGGTAGTTACTATAGCTGGTCTCACTGTGAATAGAACCGAGGAACTCATTGCTGAGGTGTCTGGGCTAAGCCTCAAGGGCATCAAATTTTACAGAGATAAGAAGATTTTGCAAAAGGCCATCCGGTGCTTCCCCGAAAGCAAGGTTGAAGGGAAGAGTTTGGTGAAAGATTCTAGTGGTTGCTATGATGTCGCTACATTCAAGGAAATCTGGGTGACGGTTATGATGGCAATTATGGAATATGTTACCCTTGATGATAGGTTTAAACACATCCATTCCTACCATTTTGTGTTGCTCCATCATTTCTGTCACAAGATTAGGGTGTCTTTTCCTTACTATATCCTTCAATCCCTCTGCCTTAGTATTTCTCAACATAGAAAGAAAGAGAAGAAACCCATTCTACATGAAGGGCTTATTCTCCTCATTGTAGAACACATTAAGTAGACTGCCATCTCTATCCCTATCATTTCTTCACCCAAAACCTCTAGCTCAACTAAGAAATGTATTAGGGAGAAGGTTGTTAAAGAGAAGAGTCCTTCTGGAAAAAAATTAAGAAAGGATCAGGATGCGGATATGGATACTGATACCACTTCTGATAGTGTAGATAGTTATGAAGACAACTAATTTGACTGAGGAAGGTAGTGATGCTTCGACTTTGGTGTCAAATACAGCTTCAGGGGATTATGAGAACATGAAGGAGGAGGTTGTTGGTACAATAGAGGTGGGGAATACCTCTGGGATCAAGAATAAAAATGATGATGACAAGAAAGAGGAGGATGTTGGTGGTCAACAGGTCCCCATGTTGGTGGAGTATGATAGTTTTGAAGAACATGGTGTGCCCATATCCCCTAAACTGGCTCGGTTATCATGGAGGTCTTCTCAGATATTCAGAAGGATGCTCCTGACATGAAGAAGGTTTCCGATCATGCGGAGATGGTTTCCCTTGGTGCTGAGAAATTTAATGTCCCTGCCTATTCTTAGAACATTCCCTTTGCCAAAACTATTGGTATGTGGGAAGGAAATGTTCAACTGCTCAAAGAAGATATGGATGAAAAAATTGACCCTCCCTTTGGGGTTCTCCAGATTGCAAAGGCAGCTTCTATGTACTCATTTCTTTTATTGAAATGGGTTTTTTAGGAAATAAAAAAATTGAATTTAAAATGTCGTTCTATTTCTGCTAAGGTTGATTCCCTGCATGAAAGGTTGGAGTTTGGCTTGAATACTTTAGATGGAAACATGAACAATGATAGGGACAAGAAGATGTAGGAAATTCAAGTTAGAATGGATATGGTGGAGAATTCCATGAAGAAACATATGCAGGATGATAATCTATTCATGGGTTCTACCATTGACTATTTTTTGACCATCAAAGCAGAGATGGATGCTAGTTCCCCTAGAAAGAAACCTGAGGAGGATAATGAGGATATGGGAGAGGAGGGCCCAGGTAAATGTACCTAGTCTGCTAAAAGGAGAAAGATCCAAGATAGAATCTAGGAGCTTTCCAACTTCAATGCTGCCATAAAAAAGATCTCTAAGGCAAAGAAGCAAGTAGATGAAACTCGTAAAGAGTTTTCTTAGTGTCCTTGGTTCCTGGTGCTTCCTTTTTTGGTTCTCACTAGTAGTCATTCTTTTTCTGGTGTTTTCCTTTGAGGTTTTTTCTGCTGGATTTGGTCTTGGTGGACTGGGTCCCATTCATGTTTCTCTTTAGTATGCTTAATGTTAAATCTTTTATTCTCTACTTGTACGGGGTTTCGGGTCCCCTTTAAAACCTCTTTTTTCCTACAATCAAAAACTAGGTTTGATTTTTGTCAAAAACCTATGTGAAGTATTTCAGGCATAGATTTCGACTCATTCATCAAATTTTGAAACAAATGAATGTTTTATATAGTACACTCCATTCTACACACCTTAAAAGAAGTTTTCATTTTTTATTAGCTTTCAACAATTTCTAGGGAGAGCATTCTCATATCTCATGTTTTCAAGATGTGTCCACTTTGAATATTTTAAAAAATTATACGCTCATTGAAAAATTAGCTGAAGAATCTCAGATAAACTATATAGTGTTAGCTAAATTCTTGCCAGAGTGATTATTTTAAAGTTAACATTTTAGGAGAGATCACACTAGACACTAGTAAATTTTAGCTTATTTTTCGATGAGGATTGGTCAATTTTTAGATGCCAATTGGTCGACCAAATGACCATAACTATCGTCAAAGTTTTTTCATCAATTATTTGACACCTAATACCTTCATCAAAATTGTGACGTCTATGGAGGTTTAATAATTGACAGATCCGCGGTCGAAATATTCACTTCAACCTAGAAGAATTATTTACCATTCCTTTCATCTATCTGACCAATGTTGGTCAAAATTATGAGAACTTATGTTTAGAATGGTCATCAAGTATATAGCATTCTTGTTGAAATAACAAAACAATGTTGGTCAAAATTACAAGTGGTGGTCAGAAAAGACGTCAAATATATAGTGTTCTCGTCGATAAGTGTATTCTTTTGACATCGAAAAAGTGACAGAAAATTTAATTTTTTTAAAAATAAAATATATTATCAAATTAAGCATAGCAATAATATGCTTAATCTATTATTAATTATCTACATTTAATCTACCAACTACTAATAGTTTTGTACTACACAGGCAACTTATTGTTAGTTTGAAGATAGTCTATGCCATGTGTGATGGTTAAGTAATGGGAAAGTTATAATGATTTAATTGTAGAACTACGGGTCCCTTGAAACACTTTACATTTCTAAATTGCTTCAAAAGGCTTAAACTCACCAAGACTCTTCACCAATACATCCCCATCCCACCATCCACACCCATCCACTCATGTCAAGATCTTGTCCAAAACCATGTTGAAATATCCATTGACCTAAATCAAGATCCTTCCCTCTCACTTCCTTCATTACATAATCACTTTTGGAGTATATTCTAAATTCCTTGAATCCAAGAAAATGTAAGTCAATAACACCAAATATATCACTTAAACGCACCAAGACTCTTCACAAGACTTCTAAGTGATATATTTGGTGTTATTGACTTACATTTGCTTGGTTTCACAAGATCTTGACATGAGTGGTTGGGTGTGGATGGTGGGATGGGGGGGTGTATTGGTCAATGTGATCTGCTAGTGAAGACATAGTCTGATGTTTATATTATTAAACTCTCTATTCAATGCAATATTGATAGGAAAAGAATTCATTGATTAGTATTATAAGTTTTGATCATTCCATGTACGAATCATATTGTTTTGAAGTCTTAAAATCAAATAATTTCAGACCTTTTATTGACTGTTCCTGTACAGTGCTTGGCATGCAAACAATCTTTGTCTTGAAGAACCAATGATTTCCTAGGCTCTATCAAATAGTTGGCAAGCAATGATGTATTCAATATTTCTAAAGTGCTTCAAAAGGCTTAAACTCACTAATACTCTTCACCAATACACCCCCAATCCCACCATCCACACCCATCCACTCATGTCAAAATCTTGTCCAAACTCATGTTGAAATATCCACTGACCTATATCAAGATCCTTCCCTCCCACTTCCTTCATTACATAATCACTTTTGGAGTATATTCTAAAGTCCTTGAATCCAAGAAAATGTAAGTCAATAACACCAAATATATCACTTAAGCTCACCAAGACTCTTCACAAGACTTCTAAGTGATATATTTGGTGTTATTGACTTACATTTGCTTGGATTCACAAGATCTTGACATGAGTGGATGGGTGTGCATGGTGGGATGGGGGGGGTTGATTGGTCAATGTGATCTACTCATGAAGACATAGTCTATTGTTTATATTATTAAACTCTCTATTCAATGCAACATTGATAGGAAAAGAATTCATTGATTGGTATTATAAGTTTTGATCATTCCATGTACTGATTATATTGTTTTGAAGTCTTAAAATCAAAGAATTTCATTCTTTTGATTGACTGTTCCTGTACAGTGCTTGGCATGCAAACAATCTTTGTCTTGAAGAACCAATGATTTCCTAGGATATGTCAAATAGTTGGAAAGCAACTATGTATTCAATATTTCTAAAGTGCTTCAAAAGGCTTAAACTCACCAAGACTCTTCACAAGACTTATAAGTGATATATTTCATGTTATTGAGTTACATTTTCTTGGATTCAAGGACTTCAAAATATTGACTTACATGGGGGTGTATTGGTCCAGGGCACCTAGGCCATTCAGTTTTACTTTGGGACTTGAGTTCTATATTTTGTTTTTCTTTGTAATAAAGGATGTCTTCTACCATCCTATGGTTTTTTTTTAGTCCTTCTTGTGTGGAGGTGTGTATAGTAGAAGAAGAAAATGTAATGAACTACCAAGCAATAAACTTTTAATTCTTTGCAAACAGTCACTTTTCTGCTTGTGAAGACACATTCTAGTGTTTATATTATTAAACTCTCTATCCAATGCAACATTAATAGGAAAAGCATTCATTGATTGGTATTATAAGTTTTGATGATTATTATATTATTTTAAAGTCTTAAAATCAAAGAATTTCAGTCCTTTTATTTTTTTGAAGTCTTAAAGATGTGAAACCATGTAGTGGTTTATTGCTCACTAGTCCGTACTTCCGTGTAAGAAAACATTACTCAAAGAAATATAATAATAATTGAGGCCATATATCCACATGTCACATGAAGTGAATATTTACTTGATGAGCTTTGAAAGAAAAATGGACACCCTAAAGCGGCAAGAATTCTTGTGCAGGCTCCTTTTTTGAGTTTCCAACCGACTCCAACTCTATAGATATTTGTCTCATGTATCTCTTTGCTAGCTTAATGGAACCTAGCTTTATCTGTATCGAAGAAGATCATTAAATTATGAGTTTGAGCATAAGCATAAATTCATACATTCAAAAGGGACAACAGTACCAAAAATATGGGCTTCTAAATGATCACTAATAGCTAATAAGCATGCATGACATACCATATAATGCTCTCTACCTAGCAGCATTCGTACAGTAAGATTTCCCAAACTTCATTTTTAAAATCTGTACTAGGAATGTATGTTTCAGTTGAAGTTGAGAAAGAACAAATTTTGAATTTAAGCGAAGTTTCCATGTAGTGAGAAGCCTCATGGATGTCTCCAACCAATTTTAGTTTTATGTCAAAACTGATAATTTCTACCAATTTAGGGCTCATAGCCTTTAGTTTTTTATATTCAAGTCCAATCCAATCATGATACTCATCTAATGCATAGTTTTTTTCATTTACACATATATAGTGAATACAATGCCACAAATGACATTTTGTCATATACACTAAAGTAAACTTTATATTTGTAAAGAGGCTTGAAGCATAAAATAGTTCAAAATCTTCAGATATAAAGGTGGATATGAGAAAACAAAGAAAACCTCTAATCCTTGCCAATCCTTGAAAATGCAGAGACTGTGAAGCAAAAGGATACAAATTTATAATAGAAATTGAGTCAATTAAGTTGTTCTTATTAACTAATCAAGCAACTATTTCTCCAAAATTATGTAATAGATAGATCAAGATGCATAGACTTAGAGTAACTGACCCAGGACAGACAGAAATGAAAATAAGTTATTCAAGAAAACTTGATAACATATTTTCAACCTGAAAGGAATAAAAGGAAATGGACTCCTTTCTTAGCTATAACTGGCACTTCAATAGTAATGTAGGAGAATAAAGATAAACTTGTTCCCAACATGACATAATTGGAACTTTGTCAAAATTCTAATTTTTAAAACCATTCTTCAGTAGAACTCAGTCCAGCCTTAACTTTTAAAAGGTATCAGCTTAAGACAAACTTATTGATGCTAAATATAATTTCAAAGTTACATTGTTTTAAAAAAAATAAGAGTCATCATTCATGTAAAGACATATTTGCAAGGTCAGTGTTGTAGCAATCATGGCAGTAATCAGAGTCTTTTCTCATCAAAACATCATTCTATAAGTGAATAGTCAAAAAGCCTAAGGATAAATAAAAAAGATAATATAATCACCACAATATATAAAAACTAGTGAAATTAAGGACAACCAATATAGAGATATGAATTTATGATTTGTTACAAACACATGAGGTCCAACATGGCAAAGGATCAAATCAATGGTAAATAGACTGGCCAAGTAAAGTGAGAATAGAGACTTCTGAAAGGTAATAGATTCAAATATGGAGAAAGCAATGATGAATTGATAGATATAGCACATCAAAAGTTACATTTTCATATATTAATTGAGTGAGTTGGTTACTAGACACATGTTTTTAGTTCATAGTCATTTGGTACAACTAAAAATGAAATACATAAAGAAGTGTTATAGCATCAACATGAGATAGTGGTATCTAAACAAATGTAAGTTTTCAAAACTTGCATTCAAGATATCAAAGGATACTACATGAACAATCATTAATACTATGAATCAATGCCCATTTTACTACAATATTAGGGTAAAAGCACAAAGTTGTGTCACGTTTTAGGACAACTTATCAACACAACTGAATTTGAGTATTTCTAACTAAAATTATTTTTTATCAAACATATGGTCTAGCTAGATTCATTCTAGCTAAGTTAGATGAGTGCTTCAATTTTTCCAATTGGAAATATCTATTAAATGCATGTTTTATACCAATTACTAAAAAAATAAAATTATTTCAGAAAAATAATGTTTCAATAACTCCTACTCTTTTTAGTGATAATTTTTTACAAATATAAAAATATCCCTTTTTAGAGTACATAGTCAATATTATCATCATATAATTTTATATTATTTTAATTAGATCTAATATATTATAACTTCAAAATACTGCAAGTAGGTATTTTAACATTCGAGAACAAGATGCTTCAAAAATAGAAAAAAATAGTAAAGCTTATAAAAAAAAATGAAATTTCATATTTAACACTAGAGGAGAGAGTTATCTTCAAGAATGTGTATTTTTTTTTTTGAATGGTGTAGATTTGATAGGGAAAATTTGGTGGTAGATGAAAACTGTCGATTTCAGGTATGTTCTACTTTGAGTAGTTATAATGGAGAAAATTTACAGTGAAAACTATTTTTTCTTCTTTTTTGCACTAGCTATACATTTCATCTATAGCATATTTTGAAATCAAACGAAAAAAAGATTATTTGCATATACTTTTTGGTGGGAACAAGACCCTCATTTTTCAGCATTTTTCAGCAAGTAAAAAATGCACTTCAAAAATTAAAAAACTACGTGAATTATTGTTCAAAAAAAAATAAAAAAATAATACGCATAAACTTCATCCACTTTTACACATTTCATTAGCATACATTATCTCCAAATTCTAAACATAAATGTCATTTTTATGTCATTAAAGTTAAAAAGTTTGTGTTGTTGACGTTTGCCTTTATAAAAGTGTGACACAACTTTGTACTTTTTTTCCAATACATGTCCATATTATCTGATTTCAATTGTTACTAATGTAGGATAAAAATGAAGTTAAACTATAACATTGGGGCAGTCACGGGTATGGTCATATGACAAAGTTGTCATACATGCAGTCATTGGTTTAGTTTGAGCTTCACTTGGTTTTGAGAATAGTTTAATATTATCTACTTAACAAGGCCAACCACATAAAGGTGGAAGCTCATTTGGCCCCTCCCCCCCTAAAATCACTCTAAATTCCCTATTAACATCTATAAAGGATAAAATATGGATGGGGTCCTAGAACAATGGTTTGCACGTAAAAGAGACCCCACAACTAATATTTTACACTTACATTCGAATTGTATTGATATGAAAAGTAAATGTAAATGACTAATATTGAAATAAAGAGATAAAGGTACTTACCTCTGAAAAAGAACCTGTTGAAAACCTTGTCAAACTGTCTCAGAAACTATTTATTTTTAAGCCCTTGAATCGAAACTGTGAGATCTACAAAACCCAGAAATCTTTTCCAATTTTGAGGGAGCTTGAGTTTGACCCTCATAAAAGGTCAAATACTACATATTTTGTTTCAAGTTCGATTCTAACTTTGTTCGCAGATCCCAAAAGTTTGCTGAAAGGGGTATCCAAATCTACTCTCAAATCCAAAATTATGCACCTGTACCTGCAAGAAAAAGAGGGTTTTTATTATTTGTTTGAGGGGTTTGCCTTGGTCAAACCCTAGTTTGGAATTAACCTTAGTATTGAAATTGAAATGGAGAATGATAGCAAGTAGTAGAAGTAGATCTAACAACAAAGCTATGATATTCAATAGATATGCAAATTGTATTTGAAATGTAATCAAGTATGTTAATATGAAAGCTTAAACATAACATAAATAAATGTAAATCAAATCACTTTGAGGAAAGGATGAATGGATCTTGAAGATGAAAAAAGCATCTTGAAGGAAGATCACACCATCATGATGGCTACATCTAGGGTTTGAATGATGAATCTTGAATGCTTGAACCAAATCCCTTCAATGGCTTGAATGCTTGAATCCTTGATCTTCAATGGAGAACTTGGATGGAGAAGAGGAATTGAATGCTTGAATGGATGCTTTCTTGAATGGAATGCTTTCTTGATTACCTTGAGAAAATCTTGAGTGCTTGATAATGAAATTTCTTGAAGATGAGATGTTCTCACAAAACTTGATGTCTTGATCATGAGATTTCTTGAAAACTTGATGTGAAAATGAGAGAGTAAGGCTTCCTTTTATAGTGATCTAGGGCACAATCCTCTAGAGGGGCCACCTTGGGGAATTAAATTCCAATTAGGCCTCAACCCTATAGGAATGGACCTAAATTAAATATAATTTAAGATTTTACCATTTCGGAGACCAAAACAGCAGACCCGGAAGCGGGAAACTAATTATTTTTGAAACCTGACAACTGGAGATCCCAGGACCTTGAAATTTGAACCTAGGGTCAAGGACAGGCTCGATCCTGACCTAGTTAGGGTTGAGGTAAACTTTGACCCCTTTAGGTCAATTTTGAGCCCTTTAGGCTAATTTTGACCTTAAGGGCACAGATTTCAGGGTCTCAGTCAGAGTGAAACAGGAGGTCCCAAGGGTGCTCAGAGACCTAGAAATGATGCCAGAATAGGGTAGAGTGTTAGGGAGAGGCACAAAATCCTATGATGAACATGATGAAGTCCAAGAGGACCTATTTCTAAGTCCTACCTAGAAAATAAAGCCATAGAAGAGGTAAATTAAGGAGAATCCTTGGGATCCTAACCCTAATTTCACCTAGAATGAAGGAATCAAGTGTAGAAAAGAAGTGGAAAGTGGGGAGAAAGCCAAATCCAAGAAAATATAAATTCAAGGCATTCAACCCGACCCCAAACCACTTACTCATAGGGCTAAACACTCTTAACATGGAAGTGCTTCCATTTTAAGATGATACATTAAGCCCCCACTTTAGCAATAGTATGGACTCGATGCAAAATCTTGGTAAAGGAGAAGAAAGAGGAGATACAAGTGGATTCACAATGAGATAAAATAACACTTAGTTAAGGAGACAAGCCCCCATACTAAGGATTCTAACTCAACATACATGCATGATGGTGTAGAAAGAGAAAACCAAAAGGACATGGGTTAGTACTAAACAACCCAAATCAATTAGCATAAGAAACCTCGCTAAGAAATATTTCTCATACTAATATCATATTTGGAAAGCTATCATAAAAGAATAAATTTTTACATAAGAAAGACAAGAACAACACTATAAAAAACATAGCTTCATGATCCAGTCCTACTAGCATGAAAGCAAAAAGATAGAGGGAAAAGAGTGATTACCTCGCCTAGTAAGATGCCCACCTTACCATGAATCACCCTGGAGTGAGAGCCCAACAGGTTCACCCATAAATTATGCTTGCAATTGTAATGCATGTTCTGAAAGCTTCTGGAATACCCATAGATCCACCTTCTTGTATCACTATGAATATGAAATGTGTGTCTCCTCAGGATTTAGAAACTTATGTGCGTTACCCTTGGAAGATTTAGCATATAAATGCATGTCTTTTCAGGATTTAGCATATTTGAAACTAGAAATACGTGTCCCTCTAGGATTTAGCAACTTATGTGTGTTACCTATAGAGGATTTAGCACATTGAAATTTTTTGAAAAAAGTGTGTCTCCTCAAAATTTAGCAACTTATGTGTGTTACCTTCGAAGATTTAGCATGTAAAAATAAAAAAACTATAGTACAAGTGAGGCCCTATATATGCCCCCCTCCTTAATATGGAAAAAACATACTATTTTGACATGTTAAGGAAATAAAAGAACAATGATAAAGCCTTCTTCAACATCAAGACAATATCCACAAACAACACCTAGTCCAAGCCAAGAAGGTCACAGCTCCTATGAGGCCATGGAAGGGATGAATGCAAAGAGATATCATGCAAGAAGTGAAAAGAAAGTAACCCTTATGAGAGATAGCACACTATTCAGTTTCCAAGGTGAGAGATATATCAACCATGGAAACCCAATGTCAAACAAAAAAATAGGTTGTGATCAAGGACAAAGATCCTCAATGCAAACCAAAATTTTCATGTATGATTAGATATCACATAATAGATAAATACCGCTTACTCAAGGAAAGAGGTGAATCTTGGAAAGAGAGAAGGAGATATAATCCTTTCCCCCCAAGAGTAGGAACAAAGATGGAAGAGGATACCTACTTCACAATGCAAGGAGATATCCTGTTTAGCAACAATGTACACCATATCCTGAGTGAAGGATATTGACCCCTACATCCAAGAGTATAGATAATCATGAAAAGGATATGTCACTCATGGAAAAAGGATCCACAATGAAAGAGATCTTATCAACAAGACCCCCACCAAAGAGGAGTTCTTTAGATAAAATATCATCCTTCAAAAGGCGGGAACAAAGATTCAATCATCAAGCCCCCTGCAAGGAAGAGGAAGACGAATCTTTGGAATGAGGGAAACAATTCTAACACCTAGAAAGGGTGAGAGTTTATAAAGAACATAATTTGCAACATAGACAAGAAGTGACGACTTAGGACAACAACTTCTCATATAAGAAGGTTATCCATAGTCAAAACATCTATCAATATAATGAAATAATATTGCAATATAAACCAATACCACTAAGCTAAGGAAAGCAGTTCCCTAGACATAGAGAGAGAAGGAAGAACCTTGCCCCCCAGGGATGAAAGGAAAGGGATACCTTTGCTAAACACTTGTCCTAGAAAAGATATCTTGAGTAATAGAAGAGAACAATAGATGAAAAATTATCATAATACAAACCATGAAAGAATAACCAATTAAGCTCAAAGCAAGAACATAATAGATTCTAAAAGACAGGAAGAAATATACCTCTTGCCCCCTAGTCTAGAGGAGAAAAGATCTATGTTATATCAGAGTGAGGGGTAAAATTATGAATAAATCTCAAAGGAGAAGATTCTTTTCTCTTATATTTATGGATCGGATAATAAGGAGAAGGTACTTTGAAGAATATTTGCACATCTACATCAAGAACCATAGTTTTAACCTCAACATAAGTGGGGGGAGAACTAGGAATAGTAGATGGAAAATTAGGAATCAGATTAGGAAAGATAGGATTAGGATTAGGAAGATTAGGAACACTAGTAAAAGTGTAGGAAGTGATATGAATGGAAGACACAACCAAAGGAACACTTGGAACCAAAGTTGGAAAAGGATTTGAACAGATATAAGTAATATTATGGTAAGAAGGTTGTGAGGTAGGATCATGATTTCCTATAAGATCACCACTAAGAGGAAGAGCATTAAGAGAATTCTTATCTTTCTTCGCTAATGCCTCATCACTAGAAGGAATCCTAAATTGAGGTGAGGGATTTATAATGTCATCTTCTTTCGTATAAGGGAAGTGTGTTTTAGAGAATATGTCATCCTTTTGTATCAAAAATTCTTCACAAGGAGGGGATAAATCAATGTATTTATCCAAGGGTTCATCCCAAAAAGTAGAATTATCCACAATGGATTCATGAGGAAGAGAGTAATCAACATCCAAATCCAAAGGTTCATCCCAAATAGGAGGATTATCCACAATGGCTTCATGAGGAAGAGAGTAATCAACATCCAAATCCAAAGGTTCATCCCAAATAGGAGGATTATCATCCCTATCCATAATACAGATTGTAGGAGTGTCATAAGTCATTAAATCTTGATCCCTAAAGGGGAAAGAAGGTAAATTGTATTGTAAAATAGGCTCATAGAAAAGACATAGATTAGGAGAAGAATTAACATCAATCCCTAACTCATCTTTGTAAAGGTCAATTCAAGAGGTTGTGGAGGAGGGTGAAATAGGAATAGGATCAATGGAGATCTCATTCAAACAATTTTCATCCTCACTTCCATGTACCTCATTAAGGGATCTCTCCTCTTGAACAACAAAAGCCTCATCAAAGTACTCAAAACAAAAATCATACATGTTGAATACTAAAAGCATGAAAATGTAAATGTTTTTGTATTTTTAAATAAATTTTGCAATTTTTTTGGATTTTTGAAATGTAAATGCAAGAGCATAAAAGAAATCTAATCTTAAGGCAAGAAAACAAATGATCTAACACCAAAAAGAAAGAGTTGTCTATCACGGGTTCACCAAAATGTAAAGATGAAGGTGAACATACAAGATAATAGAAAGGGAGATCTAACACAATAGGGCATCTAAATCCACAAAAGAAAAGGGGTAAGTATGTTAGGTTCACCAAAATGTATAGTGAAGGTGAACACACTGGATAAGACAAAGGAAAATTTAACACCAAAAAGAAAGAGAGTAAGCTATTCGGGTTCACCAAAATGTAAAGGATAAAATATGGATGGGGTCCTAGAACAATGGTTTGCACATAAAAGAGATCCCAAAACTAATATTTTACACATACATTTGAATTGTATTGATATGGAAAGTAACTGTAAATGACTAATATTGAAATGAAGGGATAAAGGTACTTACCTCCAAAAAAGAACCTGCTGAAAACCCTATCAAACAATCTCAAAAACTATTGATTATCATGCTTTTGAATCGAAACTGTGAGATCTACAAAACCCAGAAATCTTTTCCAATTTTGAGGGAGCTTGAGTTTGACCCTCATAAAAGGTCAAATACTACATTTTTTGTTTGAAGGTTGATTCTAAATTTGTTCACAGATCCCAGAAGTTCGCAGAAAAGGGTATCCTAATCTTCTCTCAGATTTGAAATTCTGCACCTGTACTTGCAAGAAAAAGAGGGTTTTTGTTGTTTGTTTGAGGGGTTTGCCTTGGTCAAACCCCGATTTGGAATTAACCTTAATATTGAAATTGAAATGGAGAATGCTAGAAAGTAGTAGAAGTAGATCTAACAATGAAGCTATGATATTCAATAGATATGCAAAGTGTATTTGAAATGTAATCAAGTATGTTAATATGAAAGCTTAAACATAACATCAATAAATGTAAATCCAACCTCCATGATTGTATGCTTGGAATCCATTTTGAAGGAAAGATGAATGGATCTTGAAGATGAAAAAAGGATCTTGAAGGAAGATCACACCATCATGATGGCTAGATCTAGGGTTTGAATGATGAATCTTGAATGCTTGAACCAAATCCCTTCAATGGCTTGAATGCTTGAATCCTTGATCTTCAATGGAGAACTTGGACAGAGAAGAGGAATTGAATGCTTGAATGGATGCTTGCTTGAATGGAATGCTTGCTTGATCACCTTGAGAAAATCTTGAGAGCTTGATCATGAAATTTCTTGAAGATGAGATGTTCTCACAAAACTTGATGTCTTGATCATGAGATTGCTTGAAAACTTGATGTGAAAATGAGAGAGGAAGGCTTCCTCTTATAGTGATCTAGGGCACAATCCTGTAGAGGGGTCACCTTAGGGAATTAAATTCCAATTAGGCCTCAACCCTATAGGAATGGACCTAAATTAAATATAATTTAATATTTTACCATTTCGGAGACTGAAACAACGAACTCAGAAGTGGGAAAGCAATTATTTCTGAAACCCGACAATCGAAGATCCTGGGACCTTGAAATTTGAACCCAAGGTCAAGGATGAGTTCAATCCTAACCTAGTCAGGGACTAGGGTTGAGGTTTACTTTGACCCCTTTAGGTTGAATTTGACCACGTTAGGTCGATTTTGACCTTAAGGGCACATATTTCAGGGTCTGAGTCAAAGTGAGAAACAAGAGGTCTCGAGGGTGCCCGAAGACCTAGAAATGATGCCAGAATAGGGTAGAGTGCTAGGGAGAGGCACAAAATCCTATGATGAACTTGATGAAGTCCAAGAGGACCTATTTTTAAGTCCTACCTAGAAAATAGAGCCATAAAAGAGGGAAATTAAGGAGAATCCTCAGGATCCTAACCCTAATTTCACCTAGAATGAAGGAATCAAGTGCAGAAAAGAAGTGGAAAGTGGGGAAAAAGCTAGATCTAAGAAAATATCAATTCAAGGCATTCAACATGACCCCAAACCACTTACTCAGAGGGCTAAACATTCTTAACATGGAAGTGCTTCCATTTTAAGACAATAAAACATCTAATAGCATTCATTCATTCATTCATTTATCCATTTTTAAAATATAACATTCAATCATTATAATCACATGATAACATTCATTAACACATAAAATTCATTAACATGCAACATTCATGAATAATTCATTAACACATCATTCATCAACATTTACTAGTACAAAATTACATTTGCTTTAGCTTAGCTCTAAACTAGTATTTGCTACATTTTATTTTTCTGTGGATTTCAGGAACCTTGTAAAACTTGTTTTACTTAATCAAAAACATATACTAGTACAAAATTTACATCCATTAAGACAATGTTCTTTCATTACCAAAAAATGTTAATTACAATCATTTCTTTTTTGGTTTCTTGCTCATTTTTCTAAGGTAATGGCTAAGCAGGGCATCAATATCCTCGTCATTCCCCTCCTCTATGGATTCTAATGCCAACACATGTCTCCTCCTCATATGTTTAGGAACAGGAGGCTGCTGCGCCAAAGGAGGTTCCACTGCAATAAAAACTACGTCATGGGTTAAATTCACAGCATTTTATATTAGTGTTACAAGTATTTAATTAAGTAAAATAACTATAAATTAAAAAAGAAATTTAAAAGAATAAAACATAGATTTTCTTTACTTGAATGTGCCACATGATCTACATGGTGATCACTCTGAACATCCTTCACTTGTTCAGCATGACATTCTGTATGCTCTAAAATATACACAAAAAAGGTTACACCAATTTCAACTTAAGATGTTAAATTGTATTAATAATTACATAATTAATTTTAAATAGAAAATGAACACCTCCATCGACACTATGATGCACATCAGGGGCTTCAGCATGCGGCATAGGATCTATGTTACGATTAGGAGGCTGCATTACAATGTCATGTGCATTATTATCAAATAGATTATTTCTCAAGTATTCAATTTCAAATATATATTTTTTGGCATATTTACCTATTCTCATGATGCAGGAGACTCTTGGGCTGGGCCAGTGGAAGCTTGGCATAGGCATTTAGCCACGGCTTGATAGCCTTCCTTGAAGACAATTTTTTTGTGTTTTGTCGTGGCCTCTAAATTAAATTCTAAGCCCTGCATTTTTTTATTAAAAAAAATTATTTTCATTTAATTAATAATTTTTCTTTGGAATTCATTTACTGATACTTAGAATTCATGCTTTAATTTTTGAATATCCACCAGAGCCAAATTTGTTCTGCCCAATCTTTTGCAGTTTGGCCTTTGATGTGTCCTGCAACCTATGAAAATTTTGAAATATGTTACATGGTATAGATATAAAGATCACTAATTAGTGCATTATTACATTGTAATAGTATTTAACACTATTGCATACCTTCTCTCATTTGCTGGTGTAATTCCTCTTTGAGCATCCCCTTTCTCCTTTGCATCCAAAATGAACTCATTCCAATCTCTCATTGGAATAAAGGGAGGATGCTCATACTTTGGGTTATGGACAAGACTCCTTCTATATGAGTCCCTCACAGTCTTAAGATGTTTGATAGCTCTTTCTAAAATTTTCTTCTCAAAAATATTACTACCAAACTCATGCTCTAAATCTTTAATGAGCTGATCTTTTAATTTTTTATCTTGCAAGTTCCACCTTTTAAGAAAAACCACAAAATTGTTAGATAAAAAATTAACTAAAGTTGTTTACCTTGAATATAGTAAAAGAAAAGGCCTGAATAAAAGGAAAAATATTGTACCAATTAATGATATAAAATAAAAATAATGGGATAGGCTTAGTTCACTTATGATGCTCCACCTTGTACATATGATGGGCCCGAATATCTTCAATGTGAAGTCATAAAGCATCTTATAAAAAGAATCATTTCCTAAAAAAATGTCATAGGTTCATCAATCCAAAACTTGTTATGAATACCTGTAAATGCGTATTACAATATAAATAATAATAATTTTAAAGTACTTGGAAGCTTGGGACATTTTAAAGGCATCAATTCTTTATTGTCAATCAACAATGACTTCTACATAACTCCCATGCTAGAAACATAGGGAGATCCAGGAAAGGAAGGTGAATTATCACAAATATAGGTACTCTAATCTATATCTGATGTAGCAAATGGCACTGGTGTATCTCCTACTCCACAAAATTAATCCACTATGAGATGCACCCAAGATTAAAGTACAAATTATCAAATCATAATTAACACAAAATGAAATATAGAAAAATAAAGATTTACCAGGCATAGACCGTGAAGGCATCAATGTTTGCATGCCCCTTGTTTTTGACATTGCACTCAGCAATCTCCAATGGACATCGGTCTACCTCCTAGGAGGAGTCACCTACACTTGATCACCCTGAACAATACATTGTTAGCAAAGACATTTTGAAATAATAAAAGTAAGAGTTAACTTAAGAAGTTTTTGAATGTTCCAAAGAAAAAATTCCTTGTAACTTGTCAACTTAAGGATTATTTTACCTGAGGTGGCCCGAGATCTGCTAGTACTAGCCTCACCATGATGTCCATGACCAGGTACTTGAGCAAGCAAAAAATCTTGTAACAAGAACACATACATATTTTAGTTCACGACATAAAAGAGTATATTTAATATAAACCTTTATTGAAATTTTTTATAACTAAAGATTCATTAGCACTTACTTCAAAATGAAATGCTTGCACCATCAATCCATCTAGCCTCTTCAGCATCTCTTCGGTTGGATTTGCTTCTTCCAAAGTGCTAATAATTTCTATATTGGTTCTTTTTAGTTTTTTCTTCAACATATTTATTATATTAGGGATTTCTAGGATATCCTCATCTGTATCTACAACTATTGCCTCTATTTTTGCATGTGCTTTTCCCCTATCTTGACCATCAAATTGTGATAGGAATATCAGTAAAACTATCATAATAAATCCAAAACCTTAAATAAAATAGCATAATAATATAACATTTTTCAACTATCCAATTTGTAAAATTTCAATAAGGTTTACCGTTGCTGAAGAATGGGTGGGAGGAGCATCCCTACGGCCTCTTTGATGTGGGGGATCCATATCATCCTATGACAAAGATTAAATATAAAAACTTTAGCGAACTGAAAGCAATAGACTTAGCAAAAAAACTTATTAATAAAATGGTATATTGAAGTCATAAACTTGAGGTTATTTTAAATGGTATATAGTACTTACCACCCTCGTGATAGTAACTTTGTTTGTATCTATGCAATTTAAATGGTAATTTGTTAACAGTTCTTCCCCTGCACTTATTGATTTTATCACACATATAAAAACTTGATTCCCCTCACACGCCTCAAATATGCAATTGGGTTTCTTATTAGTTGAGGAAGGTCCGTACTATTTATAAAACCCGCAATATTCCCTGTTGCTTTTGGTCTCCCATCAATGTAAATAGAAAATCATTTACTTTGATCATTTTCGTACCATTGTATATAATTTTCTAATGTGCATACCTACGCATACTTTTTTTTATATTGAACAATACACATCCAATCATTGTAATTGTAACAAGGACTGACATACTCCATCAATTCAACAACTTTTTTGTAATATACCTTTATCCCATCCATGGAAAATAGGCTCAAACCATGTAATAAGGATGGAGCTATATGATATATCCTCTCATTAACAAAAAAATTACTGTTAATTGGAGGTAGCTCATTAGGTACCCATTCTTTCTCAAAATGTGTGTACCGAAAGGGCACCTTGATGTCACCTTTGGTCTCATCATCATAAGAACATGACCCCCCTTTAGTAAGGAAAAATTGCATGCATTTATTAAATTTTTTTCTAATTTTTTTATCTCTAGTTGATCTCCCTATTATATCCATACTACATGTAGAACTTTCATCTACCATTCCCTCATTTCTCTCATTTGATGTAGATAGATTTGACAAGTACCTATTTGGTGGGTCCTGTAATCCATCAAATGAGATATTGTCACATCTCCGCTTCAAATAGAATTTTGATAATAATTAAATAATATATATAGAATAATCAAGTCATGACCCATACGTATAGTTCTTCTTTGTCTATACATGGAGATATAAAATGTAAGTTGAAAGTGAAGGAAAGGCACGAAAATAGGAATCATATAAAAGGATAAACAAGAAGAATATAACATGTCAAACTTTCTACGTCGATTATTCGACACATTATATAATTATATAATATGTCAATTTATAACATACGTTCTCAGTGATAAACAAGAAGAATATAAGAAAATTATGTATATTTATTGACTTATACTTACTGATCCATGTCATTGTGCAGGATCCTCACCAAAGGGGTTAAATTTCTTGCATATGTTAATCATTTATCTTAAGTTAGCTAAAAATTACGTGATAACTATGCTACAAATAACGTAGAAGACAACATGAACAATGTGCAAGATCGTAAATATGGACAAATTTACCTTATAAATGGAATGCAAGATCATCAATAGAAAGGGTAATGATGTCTATAGTCAATTGCCTATTTGAAAAAAGGGTGACAATCAAACAAAATATATACATGTATCAGCAGTAATTAATTGAGCATCATAAGCAAAACATTGATAATTATAAATCACATATGTTGTAATCATTAGAATTGAACATAATAAATATGTAATCATTAAAATTGAAATCAATAAATCAATATTAAATATATATACTAATCAATATAAATATATATAAATAGTTAAATCACATACCTTATACACTTCAATCATGTCATTGATCATCTTCTTCATCCATCATCATCATCATCATCATCATCATCATCATCATCATCATCATCTTCTAAGAAAAACACTTTCTCACATTGGCTTGGAAGAACATACAGGTCATCTTCAACTGACTCAAATGACCTTGTATTAATCATTATAAATCCATTATCATGTTGAATAATAGTTCTATGAGGATCATTTTGATTCAGTCATAGCCCGTACCATTTGATGACAAATAGAACTAATTTGAAGGATTTAAAATTGCACTTAATTATATCATCCAAGATGTCGTAGTATCAATTTTGAGATTGTTGAAGATGTATGTCCTTTCTAGATGATATATTAGTGACCTCAAAAACTGGAGTTATCCCAACATCACAATTTTTCTTCGTGTCATTCGACTTTTTTATGTGAAATTTGTGGCCATGATAGTACATAGCTTTGTGGTGCTTGACCTGCAATTTTTCAAGCATGTGAAAATTATTTGCATCCCGAGTTGATATGATACATATGGGTCATGATTATTAATAATTTTTTACGTACCTTTCTACCTCTTAAACCATATGCTAGGTCAATTACCATTGGCGTAACATTAGAATCTCCATTACGATGAGATTCTCTAACCAATGAAGCAACCCCTTCCCATGTTAATGAGCAACCATTTTATTGACATTGTTCAATCCATACCATCATCCAATCAAGATTGTTTGCAATATAAAAATGTATTGCATCCCACTCTCGACCAAATATATTTAAAAAATACACCAATTACAAATAACTTATATTAAAGTTTTATAAGAATTAATTAACTACAATAACATCTTATATTTACCTCTCACTTTCCTTAATCTACCTTTTCCCATCAAGTACTCCCCTTCAAATTTTTTAATGGAGTTGAGATCCCAAATACGATCTACATGGATCTTTGCTGCAAACTTAGGAAGATATTGACTAATGTACACCATGGTCTGGTATACCATATATATTCCACCCTAGAACCCTTAGGATGTGCTCTTCTCGAACCAAGCCTTTCAAAAATTTCAAGTGCCTCTGAACCATCCACATTGACCTAGTTAGTACAGGTCCACAAAATTCAATCTCCTCAACTTGATGTATGAGGTAGTGTTCTTGTGCATTGAAAAAACTTGAAGGTAGACACTTTTGAATATACCACATCATGTATTTTCCAAGATCATATATAACTTATTTGACACTATTGTCGAAGTGGTGTGGGAGAGATAGAGGTAGAACGTACTACAATATTTGTAAAATGATCTTATCAATATTTTATAAAATAATGCAATAAAAAATACATGTAGTATACGAATATATAGTGAATACAAAATAACATAAATTATCTTAATAAATGTATGCCAATCATGTGTTTTTATCCCTGGCCCAAATTCACTTTTCTTTGATATGAGATTGTTTATGTTCATAGAAAATCCTGTGGGAAATCATATTTTTTTATAACTTCTTTTATAGCATTGCTCTGCTACCCCGACAATAACCAAGTAAGGGCACTTGTATCAATCTGGTCTCTATTGTTATTTGATTGAATGATATTTTTCATTGCATGGTTGGATTCTTCAATGTCACTACAAATTTTTACAAATTTTTATTTGTCACGCCTTCCATCCAATATTTTTCTTAATATCTCTATTACATTATTTCCAATATGCATAGCATCAAACAAATGCATGATTGGGGGTTGATCATAGTATGACAACCTACTAAATTGTGTAGGATAACATTTTAGTCCTTTCAGAAGTTGGTCATTAATGCTTTGACGACCTTCACGAGCATCAATTACATCATTAGTAAACAAAACACAATATCAAAATATAAATTTCAAACAAAAACCATCAGATAGAATGACATTACCTCGACAATTTATTTTATTGTATTCCAACTTCCATAGGCGAGGTGTCATTCTCCATGACTTTGATGTAGTCTCTTCTTTTCCATTGAAAAGATGTTTTTTCAGTAATTCAGTACTTATGATTTCTGTGGAGAAAGTGTCTATGCTCATTGAACACCTGGGTATGTGCAAGATCATGAGGGGCCAAAAAGTGGCGATGTAAAAAAATCCACTTTTCACTCGTCCAAAAGCGCATGAAAATGTATGTTGAATTTTTAGTAGGCCTGGGTGTTAGTACACCTGATCAAACCTAACACCAAAGCACAAGCCTAATCGGGTACCCGATATTTTTGAGTTGAAAAAATGGCAGGAGTAAATGAAAAAATTAAACTTTTATATATAATGTTTAAATATGTATTATATATATAATTATATATTAATTTATATATTTTATATTATAATATTTTATAAATTAATATATTTTATATATATTAATATGTATTGTACATAATTATATTTAACATTTATATTATATAAATATATGTATAAATTATATATATATATATATATATATATTAATATATATATATATATATATATATATATATATATATATATATATATATATATATATATATATATATATATATATATATATATATATATATATATAACTTTTAAAGGGTATTAAGGGGTATTATGTAAATATTTTAATATATTTTTTATTATAATATCTTAGAATATTTAAATTGTATGTCATATATATTTTATAGTATAATATTTTATATTAATCTATTTTTTATATATCAATTTGAATTGTATATAAATATATTTAATGAACTTATATATATATATATATACATATATATACATACATATATATATATATATATATATACATACATATATATATATATATATATATATATATATATATATATATATATATATATATATATATATATATATATATATATATATATATATATATATATATATATATATATATATGTATATGATGTATATATGTATATATGTATATATATATATATATGTATATATGTATATATTATATGTATATGTATATATATGTATGTATATGTATGTATATATATGTATATATATATATATGTATATATATGTATATATATATATATATATATATATATATATATATATATATATATATATATATATATATTTATATATATATATATATAAACTTTATAGATCATAATATTTAAATTGTATGTTGAAAGGGGTTACCGAGACTTCCTAGGGGTCCTAATACGCCTTATCACACGTTAGGGACCCCCTAGAAAGTCCTCATGACCCCTTTTGAAACATTGGAATGCTTGAGTGTGTCCGAAGAGGTCCTATGACCCCTTCAAACACACTCAACCATTCCAATGTGTCAAAAGGGGTCATGGGGGCTTCTTAGGGGTCATAACGCATTATAAGGTGTAATTTGAAACACTAGAAAGTTTCCATGACCTTTTTTAACACATTGGAACCCTCAAGTGTGTCTGAAGGGGTCGTATGACCCCCTTCAAATACACTTGAGGGTTCAAATATGTCAAAAAGGGTCATGGGGACTTCGTAGGGGTCCTAGTACACCTTATCATGTGTTAGGAGCCCTATGAAGTCCTGATGACTCCTTTGGACACATTAGAACCCTCAAGTGTGTCCTAAGAGGTCGTAGGGACCCCCTTTGGACACACTTAAAGGTTCAAATATGTCAAAATGGTTCATGGGGACTTCCTAGGGGTCCTAGTATGCCTTATCACATGTTAGGACCCCTAGGAAGTCCCCATGACACCTTTGGACACATTGGAATGCTCGAGTGTGTCTAAATCGGTGGTAGCACTCAAGCACTCCAATGTGTCAAAATGGGTCATGGGGACTTCCTAGGGGTCCTGAAATGTGACAAGGCATACTAGGACCCTATGAAGTCCCCATGACCCCTTTTGACACATCTAAACCCTCAAGTGTGTCTGAAGGGGTCCTACGACCCCTTAGGACACACTTGAGGGTACTAATGTGTCAAAATGGGTCATGGGGACTTCCTAGGTGTCCTAATGCGTGATAAGGCATACTAGGATCCCTAGGAAGGCCCCATGACCTCTTTTGACACATTAGAACCCTCAAGCATGTCCTAATGGGTGGACCCCTAGAATGTCCCCATGACCCCTTTTGACACATTTGAACCCTCAAGTGTGTCTGAAGGAGTCCTAAGACCCTTTGGAACACACTTGAGGGTTCTAATGTGTCAAACGGAGTCATGGGAACTTCCTATGGCTCCTAACACATGATAAGACATACTAGGACCCCTAGGAAATCCCAATAACCCCTTTTGACACATTAGATCCCTCAAGTGTGTCCTAAGGGGTGGACCCCTAGGAAGTCCGCATAACCCCTTTTGACACATTTGAATCCTCAAGTGTGTCTGAAGGAGTGATAGGACCAGTGAGGACACACTTGAGGGTTCTAATGTGTCAAAGGGGGTCATGGGGACTTCTTGGGAGTCTTAGTGCATGCTAAGGCATACTAGGGCCCCTAGGAAGTCCTCATGACTCCTTTTGAAACATTTGAATGTACAACTATGTCCAAAGGGGTCGTAGGACCCCTTAGGACACACTTGAGCATTCCAATGTGTCAATATGGGTCATGGGGACTTCCTAGGGGTCCTAATGCATGATAAGGTGTACTAGTTGTATGCACCCAAAAATGGTCACCTAGACTTTGGGCCCCATTTATTTGATTGATCAATCCTGAATCAATTTTACCAATAATCAATATTTTTCAACACTATCAATTTCTTGATTAAATCTTAATTTCATCATTTTTAATTATTTTCCGTAGGCTAACCATTTTATTCTAAAGTATTTATTTAATTAAAAGGAATATTTCCTCCACTTTTAATAAATTAAAAGCCCTCGCTTTTCTTCTTATTCTAAGTTGCACAAATAAAGCATCATTTTTATTTTATAAAAAAGGAAAAAAAAACACTTTTTGTCTTATGTGAGACACAAAAGTCAACTCCTATTTTCCTATTGGAGGATATTTGTGCACAAGGATCAAGCTTCCATTTTTCTCCACCGTTGATTAAGTCTTTTACCTCTTAATCTCAATGGTCCATTCCTTTTCATTTCTTATAAAAGGAGAGCTCTCTCCTTCATTTGCATCCATCTCTTTTATGCTAATGTTATGTTGCAGGTTTTCTAGGTTATTTGGAGCTTATTGAAGACATTCTACATCAAGCTTTGAAGACTTTCTTTTCATTGTTGCATCTCATTTAGTTGCATAGTTCCTTTTTTTAGTTGCATAATCATGACATATTAGCTTAGTTTCTTTCTATGCAATAGTTTAGTCTCACATAGCTTAATTGGGAGAATTGTAATCCATTGCTATTTCCTTTCATAGTTGCATTGTACTTTCATTTTGATAGATTAATCTTGCATATTCATATTAGTTTGCATTACATTTGCATACTTTGATTCAATTTGGGGATATTGGCATTCTTGCCCTTGTCTTTGGATTTGAATCTCTCATTATATGGTTGACTAGCAAGGTCACAAGTTTGTAGCTCTAGCTAAGAGCAATTTTATCATAGTCCCTTGTAACTCCATGCATAGAGAGCTATGAGCTGCTTTGTGAGGCCTTATTTTTGAGCAACCTTGCATGTAATGGTTCATAGAAGTGTGGTCACTTTTATAGCATACATTTCTGGTGCCCACCATGGGGCAGAGTGGATAGACTTTGTCCTTTAGTTTCTTACATTTTCATCATTTTTCAGATTAATTTTTGGATATTTTGCATTCTCTATTTTTCTGTCTCAGAGTATCGTGTGACACTTCTGAGGTATATTGCGTGATAGACCTTATAATATGGGTGTGACACTTTGTGAAAAGGAAGAATCACCCACAAGTATTAAGGTCTATCACCTAGAATCGTGTGAAGTATCACCCACATGTTCTACAGTGTATCACCCAGACTGAGGTATATCGCCCGGGTACAGGAAACTATGTCGCACAATTTTGGTGAAGTCTAAGGTATATCGCCTGATCTAACAGAGAGTTTCAATTTGAGTTTTATTATCCAAATCTAATCATATTTAGTTTGCTGGTTTACTTTATTGCATTTAGATAGATCTAACTTGTATTTCTTAGCCTAGATTAGTCAGTTTTTTGCATCATTTCCATTTAGATTTTGGATTTCCCTAACCATAATTATCTAACAAGTAGTGGTTGTATGGGCTTTGCTTGAAGGAGATTGCCATAAATTGCATACTAAAGGGCTACTAATGGTTTTTGTAGGGCTGCCCAAAGCATAATCAAAAGCAAAAAGAAAAAAATTCAAGTGTTTGTGATTTATTTCCTTTCAAGTGTGGCATCTACTAATTGTTTTAGGAATCTTAATACCTTGTGGAAGAGATTTTGAGGTGGTAGGAGAAGTATGATCTTCACCTTTAGGTGAACCATAAAATATTGACCCATCTTAAGGTTTTGGAAGCAAGGGGGTAATTGAATTTTCTTGGTGTGTTTGGGAGAAGTTTTTGAGATAGGGGAGTATGCTCTTCACCCTTGAGGTGAACCAAAAACCTTGAACCTCAAAAATCATCCACTCTTTGTTTAGATTTAGAATCTTTTAGCGGGCCTACTCTTGATCAATCAAGAGGAATGACCGAAGTGGGGACAAGCCCTTTGCCAGCTATTCCAACTCACTATAATCTCAAGGCTACCTCAGACACTAGAAACCTTGGTAGACATAACACTTGTCTTCACTTGATGTGAGTATCTCATGGGATTGCGACCATGGTGAAAGCATTGAGCAAGAATGCTTAAGGTACTCTTGAGGCCACGAGGTCTGAGTCCTCTATGAGGAGCAAGAGGGGTATTATGAATGGAAGCCCTTACTAAGAACCATAGGTTAGAGGCCACCTATTTTAGCCACTTATCTTCTTAGTGCAAGGATTGATCCAAGTGGACTAACCTAGATCACCCCAAGACACTCACCATATGTGTCCCTTTGGTTGTGTTGTTTGACACTTCCATGACAAAGCCAATATCTCTTGTGGGCAACCACTTGGTGTGAGGCAAGGGGGCATTAAGTTGTGGGCTAAGTTGGTAAGTATTGAGCCTTATCTTGTAGGTAGATATTGTTTGAATTGTCTTCGATTGTGTGATACCAGTGTAAACATTCTCAACATACAAACAATCGGTAGCATTCATAGGGTGCAATTTTACTTTTGAATATCACAAGTGTTTATCTTGGCAAGGTTGCTTTTGCCCTTGTTTCAAGTGTTTGAAGAAATGTTTGATCCCCTACAGTTTGCAAACCTATCCAAATGCTGTTAAAATTGTGATTGAAATCAGACATTTTCACCCTAACATTTAAAAAATCCAAAATCAGACCTTAAAACTTGAAATTTTGCACAAAGTGGTCAAAAACTACATCAGCATCACCTACTTAAGAGAGAAATATCACGTGATAGTTCACCTGGAATTGTATCACCTAATAGTTATTAGGTCTATCGCCTATCAGTTTTGAGGTCTATCACCTGGCATTGTGCGAAGTATCGCCCAGTCCTAGGTTTATCACCTAGCCTGCCTGGGGTCTGTCGCTTGGAAGTTTTTAGCAGTATTCTTAGTTTCAGTCATTTAAGTTGCCTTAGTACAACTTGGCCTTTGAGTAGGTTATCTGACCTTGCTGTTAGAGACCTATTTTGACTACAATTTTTTGATTTTAGCCTTCTAGGGATCATCTCAATTGATTTATAAGCTTACCTTGAAAATAATTTGTCAAGTTAGAAAGTTATTCTTAGTGAAAATTTTATCTTTAAGATTGTTGATTACACCCTTGGAGAATTCTGATCCTACTATTGTCCAAATTATTTTTCATATATCTCAATTTCAATTTGAATTTTGGCTAAGTCCAACCTCCTGATTCAAAAGTACAAGGTATTCACCCTTTGATTTGAAGCACCTCTTTGACAGTGTTGGTGATGCCTTTTATTTTCTATCTTTTTCATTTTTTCTTTGGACAATAGAGGATCTCAATTATCCTAGGTTGGAATTGACACTTTGAGAGATTGACCCATCATTAAGAATCTCTTTCTTTCATGTTAGTGACAACAAGGTACCAAGTCAATCAAGGGAAGCAACCCCCTAATTTCTTTAGCTAGTTATAACCAGTTAAGACTCGTCAACAACACAAGGGAAAAGAACCCCTTTTCAATCAATCTCCCAAAAGTGAATATGAGGTTTGTTTTAATCCAAAAGGTAATCCTAGTAAAGTGAGAACCTCTTTAGCACCACTTTCATCAAGTATGGACATGAGCTACACTTTCACTCAACAACAAAGAGAAGCCATGAATCAAACTCTTGAGGATATTTTCCAACGACATAGGAGTACCAGAGTGAATGGTGGTTCTTCTCATGCTAGTCCACCCAGGTCACCTCCCAACAACACAAGGTATTTTGATGCTCATCAGCGAGATGAGAGACATTATAGGAAAACTCACTCAGATTTAGGGTCACAACATGAGGACTAGAACAACGAGTCTAGTGACCACCACATCAATGTAGCCAATGCAATAAGGCATTCAAGACAATCTTCTCCTCTTAAAGATACCTCTCGATATGCAAATACGAGATTGAAAAGCATTGAAAGGGAGAAGAAAGCCTATCTAGATGAACAAGCTGCCAAAAAGGAGAAATTTAGACAACTAGAGGAAGAGGAACGTGCATTATTGGACATAAGAAAAAGAGTCACCCAAGAAGAGGAAGATAGGCTCTATGCACAACAACTCCAAAATCAATTTAATGGGAGAGGTACCAATAGTGGTACCAACTCACCCCCATCTACCCCTTCACCAAGTCCTAGAAGAAGGTCAAGGACACCCTCAAGGTCCCCAAGTCCTAGAGGAAGAAGGACTTCAAGATATGATCACCATAGGAAACGGTCACCTCATAGACTTTGAAAACAACCCTCCCAACGAGCACATCATGGTTCGCAACATGGAGGAAGTTATGCCAACTTTGATAAAATAGATTTTATGACTATGCAACAAGAATCATCTTTTCAAGCATATGTGGAAAGATATGTGGAACAAAACAAGGACCAATTCCTAGAAAGTCTCATCAACAAAGGTGCTAAGGTCCCATATAATTTTGATGTCCACCAAAAGATTAAGAAATAGAATCCTTCAACCAATGAGGTGATCATGCAAATGCAAAAGGATATAGAAAGGATGAGGACCCCTAAGAGCACATTTAATTTGGACTCCATATCTCCCAACCCTATAGACAAAAGTGTGGTGATGATTGAATTTCCTAAGAAGGTTGAGTTCCCAACTTATGAAAAATATGATGGCATTGGTGATCCTCATGACCATGTTAGACAATTTTATATAATGAGTTTTTCTTTTCATCATGAAGACTCCTATTTAATGAGATTATTCCCAAGGAGTCTAAAAGGTCAAGCTATGGAGTGGTTCACCAACCTTACTCCTCCAGTGAAGACATTTAAAGAACTTGTCCAAAGATTTGTCCAACATTTTGCTTACAATCTATCTAGGTCAGTTACAATGCTTGATTTGTGCAAACTCAAACAAAATCAAGGAGAACCTTTTGTCACCTTCTTGCAAAGATGGAGATGGTTATGCTCAAAGTATCCTAGGACAATTCTTGAGGAAGAAAGAATAGACATCATTGTGAGCAACTTAATACCAGAGCTAAGGTATGAGGTTAGGAAGATCCCATTTAATTCTTTTGATACCATGGTAGAAGTGGCATGTAGCATAGAGGATGTCCTAAAGGAACAAGGAATTTTGGCTAAACCAACTAACAACAACAATGGCCAAAACAATAGCACAAATGGTAATAAGGACAAAAAGAACCCTTATTGGAACAAGAATAAGAAAGTGGTCAATGATGAAGTTGTTGACTCATCTCAACCTAAGAATGAAGGAGTTCTTAATCTCTCCAATGTAGTCCAAGCCATTAAGCTGCAAACATCTTTAGCACAACAAAAGAATAAACCCAAGTATCAAGCGAGACCTAAAACAAAAAAGAGGCAATTTACCAAACTTTGGGACTCCTATGCAGATATTTTCAAGATGTTAATTGCTCATAATTTGGTGCACCCCCAAGATCTTGCAAAGCACCGCATACCAGATCCTAAGCCTCCTTGGTGGGACGAGAAGGCCTTTTGTGTCTTTCACAATGGAATTGGACATGATATAGAAAATTGTTTTAAACTTAAGCATCTTGTCCAAGATCTTATTGAAAGTGGATGATTACAAGTTGATGGTTTAACCACTAATGCAGATCACAAATCTTTTAAAGAACCCTTGCCCAAATATGAGAAAGGAGAGAATTCTAGCAATAAGAATGGCAAGGCTGCTATTAACTACACCTAGACAAATGTGGAGAATGTTATTAACATGCTCGAAGTTGCTAATGATAATGTCAACATGATGGGAGGGAAAGACCCTTATGGATATGATGTGGATTCAAATCCTATGCCTGATGAAGGACCCGTTGTGGTAGTAAGAGGTCCTCACTCACGAAGGATGTCTCAACCCCTCAATGTTGTCACTAGGAGTCAGTCTCAAGCTCCCATTGTTATTAGAGGTCCCAGCTCTAGTAAATCTAAGTAGCCCATGTCAAAAGGTGCTCTCCCTAAATCTTCCATTGGTCCTTATTTGAACTATAACCTTATTGATCAATTACAATGCACACCAGCGTAGATATCTATTTTTGAGCTTTTGGAATTGTCCCCCAGGAATAAGCGTGTCCTTGAGGATGCTTTGTGAGTGGCTAATGTCCCTAATGATATAGATGTAGATCAATTCCAAAATATGGTCAACCACTTGGCTAGCCCTCACTACCTTACATTCTCAGAAGAAGATGACAAGTCATTAAGCCACCCACACAATTTGGCCCTTCATATAGAGGTTATGATCCACAAGACCCGTGTCAGGCGCCTGTTGATAGATGGGGGTACTGGGCTTAATATTTGTTCTTTGAGCTTATTGAAGGCCTTGGGTTATTCAAAAGAAGTCATTGATACAAGGAAGAAGATAACCATCAAGGCTTATGATGAAGTAGAATGAAGTTCTAAAAGATTGGTTGTTCTTCCTATCCGAATTGGTCCTGTAGAGAAAGATATTTTGTTTCAGATTGTTGATGCCGGTCCTTTGGCTTACAATATTTTGTTAGGTAGACCATGGATACATGAGATGAAAGAGGTCCCATCTACTTATCATCAATGTGTAAAGATCCCTTACAATGGAATAGAAGTCTGCATACTTGGGGACAACACACTATTAGTCAACACAATCTCAGCAGGGTCTCACATTCCTTTAAATAGGGAGGCTAACACTTTTGATACTACATTTGAACAATGCAAGAATAAATTCAAGACCATAGATCTTGGTATGGGGGATTACAAATTGGATTCATTCACAAAATTACCAATTTCCCCTAGGTCTTATTGGAAACCTTCTCAAGAAATGAAGCCCTCATCTTCAGCCATGACATTCTTTGATAAGTTTGTGGAATCCTTAGTTCTGATTCAAGAGGAAAAAAAAGAGGTTGCCGTTAGGGATTGGATTTACTGAGAAGAGAAATACCTACATAATGAGAATTTTGCACCTTCCCCTAGAGCTTATGGGAGAGGATATACATTGGTCAAGAATATGGGTTATCTGGGACATGGTCCCCTTAGTCATAGGTTGGATGCTAAGGCTGAACCTCTTAACCATGCCCTTTTTGGATGAAGGAATAAGTCAATAGTTGGCTTAGGTTTTGAAAATAAGAAACAAAAAAGTGTCCCTATCTCAACTACAACGGATAGTGACAATAACTCAGACTACACACCTAATCTTTCTAATCAAGAAGACATATCTGATGATTGGGTGCCTTCAAAAAGTCTCCTTTGGGGAGATTCAAAAGATTTGACAACTAACATTACTCCTATCCTAGCTATGATGGATAGTGACTATATGAATGCTAGATTGACAATGGAAAGTGTTGCTATCCTAGCTGCGACAGATAGTAACAATGCTAGTGTTAGAGAAGGGGAAACTCTTCCCAATCTTGAGGCTTCTACATCATAAGGCCCAAATAATGATTCAGAAATAGACTCACATGAGTTCAAATGGGACTCACTTTTAGATGCAACAGTTGATTTGGACATGGATGTTGTCCATACTTATAGTACTCAACCCGATGTGACCAACAAGTCTCATGTAGGACTAGAGGATTGGACTCCTCGAATTGCCTTAGTGGATGATGCTTCGTTAGGTAGGACAAATCCTAACTTGGGTATCTTAGGAGGGAAGTTGATGAATCCTGATTGTATGGTCACCAAAGATAACACCTTCCACATAAACAATGTTGAACTAGTCATTGACTTACCCCTTGTTCACTACAACCTAATTGACTGGTCTCAGCAACATCAAGAGCCTAAAATCCTCACTTTTCAGAATGACTACAAAATTGCCTGCTATTTAAATGCTCTTGAACCCATAGTCTCTTCCACTAGTGAATCGAAAACAAGTATGACAGAGCCTGATATTAAGTACCTCAGTCTAAAAATAAAAGAAAATGAAAAAAAGAAAAATAGGTTTGATGGTGAAAACCACTTTGTGGTGGTGTCAGAACCAAAAATAGTAAAAATAAAAGATGTATCTGAGGGTGAAAACCTCTTTGAGGCACCTAAGGATGGGGTACTTAATAACTTTCCAAGTTACTTCCAAGACAGGTCATCAGTTCTTATTGAGCTTACACAACTAGTGAATGTGAATATAGAAGAGGCTCCCCAAGTAGTGCACCTAGCTCAGTCTCTATCAGTTGAAGAAAAAGAAGCATATACTAAGTTTTTGCAAAAGAAGAAAATCAATTTTTCTTGGACATATTCAGATATGCCAGGGCTTGATACTAATCTTAATATGCATCATCTATCTATAGCTCCAGGAATAAAACCGGTCAAGCAAAAGTTGAGGAAAATGCATCCTCACATAGCTCTCCTTGTTAAGGCTGAATTAGAAAAACTCCTTAGTGCAAGATTTATTAGAGCTATTGATTATGCCAAGTGGATCTCAAACATTGTTCCAGTTTCAAAGCATGATGGATCCATTTGTGTATGCACAAACTTTAGAGACCTTAACAAAGCATGCCCAAAGGATGACTTTCCACTCCCTAACATAGACATGATAGTGGATATCACTACGGGCTATGAGATATACTCTTTAATGGATGGCTTTTCTGGTTATAACCAAATAAAAATAGCTCCTGAAGATCAAGAGAAAATAGCTTTCACATGTGCATGGGGAACCTATTGTTGGAACATCATGCCATTTGGCCTAAATAATGTAGGAGCAACATACCAACGAGCTATGACCACAATTTTTCATGATATGATGCACAAGAACATGGAAGATTATGTGGATGATACCTTGGCTAAATCTAGAAAATGGGATACACACCTTGACGATCTGGAAGTAATTCTAGATCGCATGGCATAGTTTCAGCTTAGATTGAATCCGAAAAAGTGTGCATTTGGAGTTGCCTCAGGTAAACTCCTAGGATTCATAATTTCAGCAAAAGGAATAGAGGTTGATCCTGAAAAGGTCCAAGCTATATTAGATATGCCACCTCCAAGAAATGTTATTCAAATGAGAAGTCTTTAGGGATTACTCCAATCCATAAGGAGGTTTATTTCATAGCTTGTAGATAAAGCACAACCATTCAATAAAACATTGCATAAGGGAAAGAAAGGGCCATTTACTACATTAGTCATCTCTAGTATCTTATGAGATCAATTATAATAGCATTGAAAAGTCTCATCTGGTAGTAGTGTTTTCTTCCCAAAAGTTGTGACACTATATGCTTGCTCATACTATACATTTAGTTGCAAAAATTGATCCTCTTAAGTACTTGCTTAGTAAGGCTGCCCTCACGGGTAGACTTGCTAAGTGGATGATGGTTTTATCTGAGTTTGATATAGAGTAGATTGAAAGAAAGGCCATAAAAGGGCAAGCTATTGCTAACCAATTAGCTGACTTCCCAGTTAAGGATAGTATGTCTATTCAGGTAGAATTCCCAGATGAACACATACTGTATATGACTACCCGCACTTGGAAGATGTTCTTTGATGGTTCCCACATGCAAAATGGATTAGGTGTTGGAGTATTATTTGTCTCTCCACATGCGTACAACATTCCAAAATCTTAAAAACTTTTATTCCCATGTACAAATAATATTGTCGAATATGAAGCTTTGACCAATGGATTGAAAATGGCTATAGAATGGAACATAACAGAGTTACATGTCTTTGGGGATTCACAATTAATTATCAACCAAGTCAATGAGGAGTATCAAATTAAGGATGATAAATTGGTACCTTACAAAAAGATGGTTGAATCATTGAGACGTTACTTTGCATTTGTGACATTTCAATAGATCCCTAGGACAGAGAAAAAAGCTATAGATTCTATGGCCACATTAGCTTCACTCCTTCAGTTGGAACAACATGAATCAAGATTTGAATTCTTGGTGGAAGAGCTACAACATCCCATATTTGACTCATCTAAAAGCCATGTCATTTTTACCCTGGTCACTCATGAGTCTTCCCGATATGGTGCTATCTATTCATATCTCTGTGATGGCATCATCCCTGACACATTCAACCATTTTGAATGTCAAAACCTTGTCTGCAATGCCTCTCACCACACCCTTATCTCTGGTGATTTGTAGAGGAGGGGTTTAGATGGGACACTTCTTAGGTGCTTGGAAAAGGAGGAATCCAACCAAGTGTTAGCAGACATCCACGAGGGAATTTGTGGTGGACATTCCAATGGTCTTGCCATGGCCCGAAGGTTGCTTAGGGCGGGGTATTAGTGTCCCACAATGCAAGTAGATGTAGTAGCTTTCTCTAAGTCTTGTGAGAAATGTCAAAAACATGGAAACCTGATTCATGCTCCAGGGAGGGAGCTAATTCCTTCTATTTCTCATTGGCCATTTCAGTGCTGGGCCTTTGACCGTGTGGGGAAAATTCACCCCAATTCATTAGGTGGGCATAAGTTTATCATCATAGCTACTGATTATTTTATGAAATGGGTAGAGGTAGTCCCTCTTTCTATTGCCTCAGGAAAGACTGTCTCACTATTTATCCTGAATCATATCATTTTCCAGTTTGGAGTGCCTTCTGAGATTATTACTGATAATGGAGGTCAATTCAAGAACATGGACCTAAAGCATTTATGCAAGAAGTTTAAAATTAAGCAACATTGGTCCTCCATCTATTTTCCATAGGGAAATGGATAGGCAAAAGCCTCTAATAAAACCATTCTTAAAATCCTTCATAGAATAGTACACAAGAATGGTAGGGATTGGCACTTACAAATCAATCTGGCACTATGGGCCTATAGAACTAGCATTCGTACACCTATAGGAGCTACTCCTTTTGCTCTTACCTATGGCACTGAAGCAATGTTTCCTTTAGAAGTAGAGATACCTTCACTTAGAATCTCTCTCAAAGGCTTCATTACAGATGAGGATTACCGTGCCATGAGGTTACAAGAACTAGAACTTTTAGATGAGAAGCATAAAGCTTCTTTTGATCACATGAGAGTATATCAGAAGCGTATGTCCAAAGCATTCAACAAGAAGGTTCACCCTAGGGAATTTCAAATAGGTGATCTTCTTTTGAGAGAGAACCCTAAGAATCAATAGAACAAAGAACAAAAGGGCAAGTTAGAACCTAATTGGCTTGGACCATATATTATTATAGCAGCTTTTGGTACAGGTGCATATTTACTATCGGATGAAGATGGAGAACAGCTCCCTGAGCCCATAAACATTTTGCACATAAAGAAGTTCTATCCTTGATGCCCATTTCTATCTGGGGGAATCCTTTGTACATATTTTATTGATCTTGAAAAAATACCAAAAATATATATATATATATGATGCTGAAAAAATCCTAGAAAGCATATACAGTCCTAAAAAAATACAAAAAAAATCAAAAAATGCAAAAAATTCAAAAAAAATAGAAAAAGTGCCTTGGTGAAAACTTGGAAACAGGCGCCTTGGTAGCAAAAATACAAAAAAATGAAAAAAAGAGAAAATTTGCAATAAATCCAAGTGGTGAAAACCTAGAAACAGGGGCTACTTGAGGCCTTTGCACCCCTATTTGTTAGCATGCATCCTTGACACTGAGCCTTTCTCCATCATGCCTTGACCTTATTTGACTTGGTCTAGAATTGGTCTTTATCTTTGTCTAGGGGGGATAACTATTCGCATAGGTCCTTTAGGTGCATTTGTCTCTTGGGGCATTTCCTAACAGGTGTTTTTCAACACCACCCCAAACAGTGTTTTTCAACACTACCCTAGCATCGAGTGTTTCTTAACACTTATCAGATGTCTTACCCAATAGTCCAAGTGTAATGCAATATTTCTCATTTGCAGATGCAATGATCAGAGTTTGACTCTATAACCAACACACATGCACTTAAACAATCAACTCGCTGAGATATGTTGACTTTATTTTTCTTTGTGTGCTTTCTATGAGGATTTCTTTGATGAGTGGTCTCTCCCTGAGAAGTTTTCGATGATGCATAGCTAGAAGACTGAGGGTATGAGAACATGTTTTCTTTCTTTATCTGCTTGTGAGTATATTTTGTTGGTCCTAACTGTCATGAGCATTTGTGCTAGTCTTACTTGACACTATGGATTGACAAGGTATTATTCTTGACTGTTTTGTGAGTGCATGCTTCTAGCTATGCTGACTTTAATGTGTCTTGGTACAAGCATAATCTTGCCATAACAAAATTAGGTGATCTCACTGCACTATTCATCTTGACCTCCATGTCTTTGATGCCTAGGTGGGATTTCCACATTTTTATCTGATAAAGATCATATTCATATCCACATAGTCATGCTAGTGTGCATTGTATGATCTTATGACGCTACCTAATGCTCAATGATGATAATTAGATGTCTATAAGCATTGTGACCTTGCAAGTCAACCACTTTTCATAGTAGCTTGCATTCTAGGTTCATGATTAGTCTAGTTTTGCACTTTGCATATGGAGAGAACTCTCCTTTTCATCTCACATGGACCTGTCAGTCGACTGTGCTCATCTTTCCTTCTTCTTGATCACATCTTCCACTCCTTTTCTTTTTCATCTCGAACCTACTCCTGTCATCAAAAGGGGGTTAATCATATCATCATGTCTATCTTTCAAAAAATGTCATTTTTAGAAACATGAGTCTATATCATATATATGAGAATCAAACATACATTTATGAGAGATAACATACATAAGCACATACATAAACATTTTGAGCGAAGTAAGACAAGACAATACATATGAAAAATCATACAAATCCAAGTGAGACAATCAAATATGATACATCAAACATCCAGTATATCTCATATATAAAAACAAAGTCATGGTACAATGTCATCATTGATATAAACCATACAAATGAGATCCCATCTAGATCAAAAGTCTCAATAGCATCATCTGACATAAATCTAAACCTAAGCCCTAACCCTAGGTCTGACTCTCCCCATCACGTGGTGGTTGTGGAGGTGGTGCTACTGCCCTATTTGGCACCATGTCTAATGCCCCTACTCTCTGAGAGTAGGACGGTGCTCTCTGACCCTCTGGCACTGCTTGGAGATAGAGTCTGTGATAATATGCAGCTCTGGCTATCTCCCATTGGATCTCTAGTGTAGTTGCCTATACTATCATCTCACGGTGTGCTATCTCTACCATGAGATCTCTCATCTACTGATCTCTCTCTGATCTTAGATCTGCTAGCTGCTGATCCCATACTACTATAGTCATCCTTAGTTGTTGGATCTCTACCTTGAGATTCTGAATGCAGGCTCTCAAACCATCCTCTATAGCTAGATCTACCTATATATGTGGTGGTACCTATCCCTGTGCCTGCTCCTAAGAAGGTCTCTGTACCTTCTCACTCTCCAAGCCCTGACCTCATGGCCATTTCTAGCTACCAGCTCTAGATCCCTCTCCCACCTCTCTAACCTGGCCTCCACCTCCATCCTCATCATCTCCTCTATCTCCTCCTCCTAGGGAAACTTGTGCTACATCTAGTATAGTAAATCAATGTAATGGTTCCCTCTGTCACTCTGCCCTATACGCTGCATTGGCTCCCGCATCCACCATGTCTGGGAGATACTCCTAGGGCTCCCTCCTAATCCCAACTATCTCCTCAATAGCCCGTTGATAGTCTAACATGGGTAGCCACCCATGTCCCTCCTCATCTCTATCCCTCGCATATGTAGTGGTCTCTATAGAGACTCGTTGTTGCCTCCCAAACTGTCACCATAACCAAGTGATGTACAACCTCTCAACAATCTCTAAGTGTTAGCCTACCAATGGCTGGGTACGTAGCATGTAGCTCAGCTCATCCTCGACATCACCCCATGCCTCAACAGCTCTATATGGCCTCCATGTGAATGAGATCATCTCATCTAGAATCTGCCTGTAATGTGTCACATCCCCTGTATGAGCATGTGATATGAAACCTACATATCTATAAATATATGGGTATCTCCTCTCTCTTGGCTGAACCCTGGGGTGCATCACAACAATGTGCTCCCATGCCCACACCTGTGCCAAGATAGCCCCACACGACCATGTCTGACCATCCCTGTAGATGACCTTGTGCAGCTCATGATACATCTCTGCCAGTATGGCAGGACCCCACGCCATGCATCATGGTCTCCCTACCAAGTCCACCAGTAACCTGCCCCAGCCGAGAGGAAATCCCTTATGAATACGGTCAGTCATCAGGATCTGTGAGATAAATGATGCCGCAATGCATGGCACCGGGAAGTCTCTACCAAAATTGTCTATCAGCCTCTCCCAGCTGACATGCCTATCTAGAATGGTGACATCCTGGAACATCTCTTGTATCAATCATCGCCCCTCGGTGGCACCTTGATCATAATACACCTGTGCCAACACACAAATCATGTTAGTTTTCATCATATGAAAACTTTAAACTTACACAATTATATCTCAAAACATGATTTTACTTATAGGCTCGCCATGGCATGGTACTTGCAGGATCCTGTAGACATCCTCTAATGTGATGGATGCCTCTCCTGTCACCAAGTGAAATGTGTTGTGCTCACTATGCCATCACTCTACCAAGGCTGTTAGTAGCCCATGATCAGCTCTGATGTAAGGGAACCTCAGCAGGTACCGGAATCCCATCGCTCTGATGTCATCCTCACCTAGATCATCTAGGTTCTGGACACATCTCAATCCCACCACCTTCGGCGCTCTAAGGATCAATGCTAGAAAGACCTCCTACCAATCATTCAACCAAGCCATATGTTAGTGAATACTATGATGACAATTAGTACAAGACACTTAAAGCACAACTATTGTCTAGACCCATGTCTTACTTTGCTCAAAATGATCCAAATTTTAAGTTTTACGAAGAAGTATCGTGCGATACTTCTCTCTATATCAGTGTGATACACCTTTGGCCATGCAATACTTCACCCGGTATCATGTGATATTTCACCAGCTATCATGTGATACTGGTGTCTATATGTGCGTGATACTTTGGGGACTCGCGAAGTATCGCGCGATGTTTCTTCCCAAAGGGTGTGATACTTATAAAGTATCATGCGATAGTTCACCTAAAACTAAAAATTTCAAAACATGCTAAATTTTCATTAAATGCTATAAATGACCCAAACAATGGCTAGTTTTTAGATACATACCGGGGCACCATAATGTGGAGGCTGACTGTGCAACCAGGAGCACTCAAATTAGTGTTTGTGGATGGGAACTCCTACTGGTTGAGCCATCGCTATCTCTTAGAGCTCTAGATTCTCAAATAGTTAAAAGTCAAATGATTTTGAAAATGACATTTTCACCCCTTATATAGCATTTTGACTTTTTGACCAATTTTTGAAACACCTCAAAATTGCGTGAAAATTGCACCCCTAGCTAATTTTGACATCCTGGATCCATTTTCAGACACGAAATCGAAATCCGAGGTCATCTTGCTAGTTAAAATCATGTTTCAAATATTCTCCCTCTTTTGCGTAGTTGACTGACATTTTGAGGCATAATTTGATTTTCGATGGACTTTCTTCCTTCCATGCCTCTCAAATTTTCTAGTCTTTCATTCGCTCTATTTCTAGTCTTCTCACTGGGGCATGTTTTCACTGCCTAATGGTTATCTTGTTATCATTTATCATTGATTATGATTTGATTTGATCATCTTTTATCGATTTGTTGTTCTCCTCTATCTGATTTTGATTTCGATTCTGAGGGGGCAGTACATATGGGATTCTCATCCCTGATTCTCTTGATTTTCCTAATTCAGACATCTTTTGTGAGCTTTTTCTCAAATTTCAGATTCTTATCTCTTACTTTGAATGTGATCCCAAATCAACCTCATGTTCAAAGGCCTTTGTTTATGTTTGTCTGGGTGTGATCCTGAATCGACCTCACATCTGAGTTGTTTTGTGATTCCAGATCGATCTCACATTTCAACTTCATTCTTTGACTGCATGTGTTCCCAAAATGATCACAGATTACTCAAAGAGGGGAAAATGTATGCACCCAAAAATGGTCGCCTAGACTTTGGGCCCCATTTATTTGATTTATCAATCCTGAATCAGTTTTATCAATAATCAATATTTTTCAACACTATCAATTTCTTGATCAAATCCTAATTTCATCATTTTCGATTATTTTCCATGGGCTAACCATTTTATTCTAAAGTATTTATTTAATTATAATGAATATTTCCTCCACTTTTAATAAATAAAAAGCCCTCACTTTTCTTCTTATTCTAAGTTGCACAAATAAAGCATCATTCTTATTTTATTAAAAGGGAAAAAAACACTTTTTATCTTATGTGGGACACAAAATTCAACTCCTATTTTCCTATTGGAGGATATTTGTGCACAAGGATCAAGCTTCCATTTTTCTCCACCGTTGATTAAGTCTTTTGCCTCTTAATCTCAATGGTCCATTCCTTTTCATTTCTTATAAAAAGAGAGCTCTCTCCTTCATTTGCATCCATCTCTTTTATGCTAATGTTATGATGCAAGTTTTCTAGGTTATTTGGAGCTTATTAAAGACATTCTACATCAAGCTTTGAAGACTTGTTTTTCATTGTTGCATCTCATTTAGTTGCATAGTTCCTTTTTTTAGTTGCATAATCATGACATATTTGCTTAGTTTCCTTCTATGCAATAGTTTAGTCTCACATAGCTTAATTAGGAGAATTGTAATCCATTGCTATTTCCTTTCATAGTTGCATTTTACTTTCATTTTGATAGATTAATCTTGCATATTCATATTAGTTTCCATTACATTTGCATACTTTGATTCCATTTGGGGATATTGGCATTCTTTCCCTTGTCTTTGGATTTGAATCTCTCATTGTATGGTTGACTAGCAAGGTCACAAGTTTGTATCTCTAGCTGAGAGCAATTTTATCATAGTCCCTTGCAACTTCATGCATAGAGAGCTATGAGCCACTTTGTGAGGCCACATTGTTGAGCAACCTTGCATGTAATGGTTCATAGAAATTTGGTAACTTTTACACCATACACTAGTACCCCTAGGAAGTCCCCATAACCCCTTTTGACATATTAGAACTCTCAAATGTGTCATAAGGAGTCATACGACCCCTTGGGACACACTTGAGTGTTGCAATGTGTCAAAAGGGGTCATGAAGACTTCCTAGGTGTCCTAACACATGATAAGGCATACTAGGACCCCTAGGAAGTCCCCATGACCCCATTCAACACACTAGAACTCTCAAATGTGTCCTAAGGGGTCATTTTCCCAAGGGGTTGTACGATCCCTTATGACACATTTGAGAGTTATAATATTTTAAAAGGGGCCGTGGGGACTTCCTAAGGTTACTAACACATGATAAGGCATACTAGGAGCCCTAGGAAGTCCCCATTACCTATTTTGACACATGAAACACTCAGGTATGTCCCAAGGGGTTGTTTGAACCCTTAGGACACACTTGAGTGTTCTAATGTGTCAAAAGGGGTCATGGGCACTTCCTAGGGGTCCTAGTATGCCTTATAACATGTTGGGACCCCTAGGAAGTCTCGATGACCCCTTTTGACACATTTAAACACTCAAGTGTGTCCCAAGGGGTTGTATGACCCCTTAGGAGACACTTGAGAGTTCTAATGTGTCCAAAAGGGTCACAGGGACCTCCTAGGGGTCCTAACATGTGATAAGGCATTATAGGACCCCTAGGAAGTCCCCATGACCTCTTTTGACACATTTCAACACTCAAGTGTATCCCAATGGGTCATATAATCTCTTAGGACACACTTGAGTGTTCTCATGTGTCAGAAGGGGTCATGGGGACTTCCTAAGGTTCCTAGTATTCCTTATCATGTGTTAGAACCACTAGGAAGTACTGATGACCCCGTTTGATACATTTCAACACTCAAGTGTGTCCCAAGGGGTCGTAATGCACCTGAGGACACACTTGAGTGTTGAAATGTGTCAAAAGGGGTCATGGGGACTTCCTAGGAGTCCTAGTACACCTTATCACGTGTTAGGACACCTAGGAAGTCCCCATGACCCCTTTTTACACATTATAACTCTCAAGTGTGTCCTAAGGGGTCATACAACCCCTTGTGACACACTTTAGTGTTTAAATGGGTCAAAAGGGGTCATCGGGACTTCCTAGGGGTCCTAACATGTGATAAGGCCTACTAGGACTGCTAGGAAGTGTCAATGACCCCTTTCAACACATTAGAACACTCAAGTGTGTCCAAAGGGGTCATACGACCCCTTGGGACACACTTGAGTGTTTTCATGTGTCAAAAGGGGTGATGGGGACTTCCTAGGGGTCCTAGTATGCCTTATCACATGTTAGGACCCTTAGGAAGTCCCCATGACCCCTTTTGACATATTAAAACTCTCAAAAGTGTTATAAGGGGTCATACAACCCCTGGGAAAAACATGAGTGTTGAAATGTGTCAAAAAGGATCATGAAGACTTCCTAGGGGTCCTAACATGTGATAAGGCATACTAGGATCCCTAGGAAGTCGCCATGACACCTTTCAACACATTAGAACTCTCAAGTGTGTCTTGAGGTGTCATGCGACCCCTTGGGACACACTTGAGTGTTGAAATGTGTCAAAAGGGGTCATCGGTACTTCCTAGGAGTCCTAACACTTGATAAGGCATACTAGGACCCCTCGGAAGTCCCCATGACCTATTTTGACACATGAGAACACTCAAGTGTGTCTTAAGGGATTATACGACCCCTTGGGACAAACTTTAGTGTTGAAATGTGTCAAAAGATATCATGGGGACTTCCTAGGGGTCCTACTACACCTTATCATGTGTTAAGACCCCTAGGAAGTCCCCATGACACCTTTTGACACATTAGAACTCTCAAGTGTGTCCCAAGGGTTCATACGACCTCATGGGACACACTTGAGTGTTGAAATGTGTCAAAATGGGTCATTAAGACTTCTTAGGGGTCCTAACATGTGATAAGGTGTACTCAGACCCCTAGGAAGTTCCCATGACCCCTTTCAACACATTAGAACACTCAAGTGTGTCCTAAGGTGTCATACGACCCCTTGGGACACACTTGAGTGTTGAAATGTGTCAAAAGGGGTCATGGGGACTTCCTAGGGATCCTAGTATGTCTTATCACGTGTTAGGACCACTACGAAGTCCCCATGACCTCTTTTGACACATTTCAACACTAAAGTGTGTCCCAAGCAGTCATATGACCCCTTAGGACACACTTTAGTGTTTTCATGTGTCAAAAGGGGTCACGTGCACTTCCTAGGGGTTCTAGTATGCCTTATCACATGTTAGGACCCTTAGGAAGTATCGATGATCCCTTTTGACACATTTCAACACTCAAGTGTTTCATAAAGAATCCTATGACCGCTTAGGACATACTTGAGAGTTATAATGTGTCGAAAGGGGTCATGGGGACTTCCTAGGGGTCCTAGTATGCCTTATCACACGTTAGGACCACTAAGAATTCTTTGTGACCCTTTTTGATATATTTCAACACTCAAGTGTGTCCCAAAGGGTCGTATGACCCCTTATGACATGCTTGAGAGTTCTAATATGTCAACAAGGGTCATGGGGACTTCCTAGAGGTCCTAACATGTGATAAGGGGTACTAGGACCCCTAGGAAGTCCCCATGACCCCTTTTGACACATTTCAACACTCAAGTGTGTCCCAAGAGGTTTTATGAACCCATAGGACACACTTGAGTGTTCTTATGTGTCAAAATTGGTCATGGAGACTTCCTACAGGTCCTATTATGCTTTATCATGTGTTAGGATGCCTAGGAAGTCCCCATGACACCTTTCGACATATTAGAACTTTCAAGTGTGTCTTAACATGTCATACGACCCCTTCGAATACACTTGAGTGTTGAAATGTGTCAAAAGGGGTCACCAGTACTTCCTACAAGTCTTAACACGTCAGAAGGCATACTAGGATGTCTAGGAAGTCATGATGACCCCTTCTAAGACATGAGAACACTCAAGTGTGTCCTAAGGGATTATATGACCCCTTGGGACACACTTAAGTGTTGAAATGTGTCAAAAGAGGTCATGGGGACTTCCTAGGGGTCCTAGTACACCTTATCACATGTTAGGACCCCTAGGAAGTCCCCATGACCCCTTTCGACACATTATAACTCTCAAGTGTGTCCTAAGGGGTCATATAACCCCTTGGGAGACACTTGAGTGTTGAAATATGTCAAAATGGGTCATAAAAACTTCCTAGAGGTCCTAACGTGTGATAAGGCATACTAGGACCCCTAGGAAGTGCCCATGCCCATGACCCCTTTCGACACATTAGAACACTCAAGTGTGTCCTAAGGTGTCATACAACCCCTTGGGACACACTCAAGTGTTAAAATGTGTCAAAAGCATTCATGGGGATTTCCTATGGGTCCTAGTAAGCCTTATCACGCATTAGGACACCTACAAAGTCCCTGTTGGTGCTTTTCCTTGCAGGACCAAACTTGAATCAATAGATGGGCTTGATTCTCAAATTAGGCATTCAAGTTTGATAAGAAAATAGTCCAATTGATGAGGATAAAGATCATCCTCCTTCTTCTTTGAGCTCCACATCACTCAAGTAGGTATTGCCTTATCTGTACACTCAAGACACCTCATGATAAACAATAGGCCTGCAAATGGATTATTATGGAATAGTCTTCAAACCCATATAGGTATCCTGTACACCAATGAAGAAAATTCTTAATGCAATAGCCCTACTTTCATAGAATGTGTATGAAAACCATAGACCTATCCTAACAACATAAAAGGGAAAGGGTGGAACTAAAGGTAAATGATTTAAAGATGGGTGAAAGGACCCCTGAGATGCCCTAAGTCCCTCATAGACCAATGCCTTATCCAATGGGCCACAGAGTCAAATACCCTATTACAATAGATAGCTATAAAACAAGAAGACAATGTACTCAATGTGTTGATGCCTACCATCAATCACACACCATGACTATACCTCACTTCAACAACCCACCTGTGTATTCAAGTATGTTATTACTCATCAAAATATTTTAACCCTCCCCTTAGAAGAGACCTATAAATACATAATACATTAACCAGCATCCACTGGAAGATAAGAATGACATATCCTTCACACCTCAGCTCATAAATACATGAAAACTAATCCTAAACCAGTCATCTGCAAAGACAACTCCACTTGCAAATACATAGGCAATGCAAATAGAAAAATCAAACACCCTTGATGTATGATTAATGAATTTAGAATTCAAATGGAGATGGTTTGGTAATAGTAAGAATATATTGAATCCTCATACATAGGACAAATCAATCATAGCATGTATCATATTCCCTGAACCAACCAAAGAAGGAAGAACACCCTATATGCATTGATGTAGAGAAAATCTATAGGAAAAGGACCCTTCATTGAACCAGTTCTCCTCAAAATTGCAGAAGAAGGAACCCTTACAAAACAAAACATTTCACTATTTATACAACCAGCTGCCTTGGAATCCTAAATAGGTTAGGATGCAATAAGCTTTGGATAGCTATGGTAAGGGTTAGGGTTTCAACAACTACACCAACCCCAATTACAACAAAAAATCAAAATTCTCAGAGGGAAAACCAAGTACAGGTCTGTCAAATCCGAGGATGATCTTCATGAATGAGAAAAATCTCTGAGAAGTGTAAGAAGATCATAAATTTCATTATACAAACCAACCTGATTCGACCCACAAAATGCCTTGAGCAACCAAAAATATCCATCCCCACATGACAAAAACCTCTCTGCAATCGATCATGTTAGCCTAGACCACACTGCAACCACCCGTGCCACCAAACAAATCAAATATGGCCTCTAAAGCAATTAAAACCAGTCCTTTCTATCGTTGGAAACCCTCAAAAAATTCAAATTTAAATTAAAACTTTCACAATCAAGCACCAACAGCAAATCGATGGTCATAATTTAAATCTAGGCCAACTTTAAGTCACAGCTGTCAGATCTCATCCTTTCACAGCTTTTAAGTCTTACCTCAACCGCTACCCTCGGGTTTACACCTAGCGACTACATGAAAATGTTTTTTCTCATTTGTAGAAAGAAAACCTTAACCCATCTTTAACTCCGCGACCCAATGACAAGAGGAAAACATTTGACCTCGGTCCCATATTTAGTGAACTAGCAATTGAAGATTAGTGCCTATTCACCGAATGTTTCACCTTTCCACCAATTCATTTAGCTATTATGTGAACGCTTGTTCGCTGGATCGCCAGTTGATTTAGAATATCACCAATTTATTGTGCAAATGAGCGAGGCCTTTAAAAATTTGTCGGGCCGCTGAACACTTTATGAGAACCGCTAAGACCTTTGATAACCCTGGGCCCGCCTGAAAACCTGCCACATGTAACCACATCATTCACTGCAATTGCTCAGTCATCACCGACAAAGGACCCACCGCAAAGCTTCCCCCTTTAGTGAAGATCAACAACTATCGCTACACCACTAACTTATCCATCATGCAACCCTGATCAATGGTATCATGACAACCATTAGATCCTATAGCATATTAACTCCTCTAAGACTGGCGAACCCACTAACAAATCCATCTCATGGCTCTGACAACTTCCATGAGAACTTACACCAACCGTAGATTCTCTGCAAATGTCAGGTCCCACTGACAGACACACAAGCAACTAGGTCCCACTGACACATCTAGAAAAGATTCAAAATCAACGGATGGCGCATGATCTCAAAGGGGAAGAATATTCCTTAAGATCATGCACCAATCGTAGATTGAAAAGGCTTTACTGCAGGCCCCACTGATAGGATATCCAGTCACTCACCCGTGGACTAATCAGATACTACCAACTGTGCATATGTGTCAATGGACCCACCTATTTTAGAAGCTCTACCATAAAGGAGAATCAACGGTCGGTCTTAAATCCTCATGTGTCAAAAATAACCCTTAAGATCATACGCTAACCATTGATGTTCTGCCACTATTAGAACCATTGAACCTCCGAAGTCATTGGCCCCACTGAAAATATTCTGAGTCATTAATATGTGGGCCAATGAGAAAGTGTTGACTAAGCACACTTAGCATGTGGACCCGCAAAGAGGTATATCAGAAGATCGGGCGGCTGTCGCATAGTCTCAAGGGATCTGTCAGAGCTATAAGATCATGCACCCGTCATTGATTTTAAGAGACTACAAGATGCTAGGCCCACAAACCATGTGAATACGTGACCAAAGAATAGGAAATTGCCACACCAAGTCATCTGATGCCAAGACATAACCGCTTGATAATAAGAGATTATGCGAACACTATGTTCGCATAATCGCTGAGAGAAAAAGCTAACCACCGGGGAACTTAGAGAGTGCGCGACTGACATGTTCACTGAATCACCAAAAGTTTAAAAGTGATTGCCAAGGATTAAGCGAACAAGTGACCAATGGGGAAAGGAAATGCACACATGCATTTTATGATCACTTAAGTGGCTGAAAAAGGTAACAATGAAATAGAATGAGGTCGGGGTAAATTAGGGCTTTCTCACTACAACGGCTAGATTTTTGAACTTTTTGCTTAGGGTTTTAGCCAAGGAGAGGAAAAAGGTTGCAGAAACCAAAGGAAAGTTGGTACAGTCATGAAATTTTTTATAAGTGCAGGCCATTTTCTAAAGATTTTTTGCATTGACATTGTTAATGGGCTAATAGTGGCTCTAGTTGGGGATGATGGGCAACTTGTTTCCATGCAAGAATTCAGATCTATGGGAGAGTGGACCACCCACAAAACAAAAATAGGGACCCTCACAAAAATAGGCAACTGAACAGGAAATTAGGAGATAGGAAAGGGAAAGACAACTATACAAGGATTTACAATTTTTTTAGAACAATTATACAATTTTATTTAGTGGCCCTAGGCCACCAAAATAAAATCAATGCCCCTCCTGAATCAAAAATCTGGTTCTCATCAACATATGTGGCTAGACACTTGAAATTATCTTGACCATCTCATTGCCAACATATGTGAGTAACCATGGGCAGAAGAATAAAATTGTACTGATCACTACCCATATCTTTCCAGTCACAACTACCATACTCATATTCATATTCCAAGAAGTAAGGAACATCACTCACTTCTTCTTGATGACTGGAAACAATAAAAGGATCAAGTAATGCATAAGAAAATGTGACATATTGATTATCATGCACTACCATATAATTACCTGGCTGAGAAGGACTTGGATCCTTTGATTTATCTTCATGAATTGCTTCAGCCACTAAGCAACTTGGTTCCTCCCTGATATCTTCATGAACTAGATCATGAACCAAGTGAAGGTCTTCATCAAAATTTTTGTGACAGGGGAACAACTAATCTGCATCATCATTTTCACCAAAAAAATTTATGTCCCAACTATTGAAGACTAAGTCCTCAACACTGTCACCATCACCATCATACTTAGCAAAAGAAGGAAAAGGGTTTCAACAAGAACCTTGTTCATCAATAGAATTCTTATGATAGGACAACACACTATCATGACCTTCAACTTTTTCTTCTGCAGAGTCACTATATGAGGGGAACTGTAATATACATGGTTCCTCAAGGTCACTTTGAACAATGGCCTCATTATAAGTGTTAAAGAATAAATCATAGGGGAGTTGCAAATCAAAATCCACAATAGGTGCATACCTTTGAAATTCTTCAGCTAGAAGTGCTGAAATCTCTTCACTGCTTAATGGACTTTGGGCCATACTTTCATCTTCCTTAGCTTCACCCCTATTGCAAACATCTTCCTTGTCCAAGACAAGAAAAGAGACCTCTGGCCTTAGATCATCTTGTGTGGATAAACCAATGCAGGAATCATCATCTGCATCATATTCATTTTCTTGCCACTCACACAAAACATCATCAAACCGGGACAAGAAATAAGAACTTTGATATTGAAAAGAAGAAAAATTTGTAGACAAATTGGAAACATTATTACTCTCAGATCCATCTTCAACACTCTCATATGCACTGACCTCAAAATCAGCCTCATAGTCAACACCTTCCACATAATGAGAATCAACATCAGAACTACTGGTCTCCTCATGATCAACATAAAGAGAAGCCAATGCCCTCAACCTCCTGTCCCCCATTAACTACCAACTCTTAGCTTCTAAAGACACAACCCCAAGTACATCCTCAAGCCCAAGGCCGTCATCACTAAGTATCCAATCTCTGAAACATATATAATACTCTTCCCATAATGCATCTGACCAACTAGTTGACTCATGAAAACAAAGATCCAAGAATAAACCAATCAACTCAGATTCTGAAAACTCAACATCATCAGGAAGCTCATTATATACATCCCAAAATCTATCATAGAAAAGAGATATGGATAGATCATTTTTGCATCCTAATTTCAATCTCATCAATAACATGCAATCCCTAAGGATGCCTTGCTCAAGGAATGCAAGCTCCTTATCAAGCTTCCCCATCAAACTTAATGCAATAATTCCATACAATTTTGTAGAGATGCAACTAAAAACTTGAAGTATGCAAACCTCTACTCACACCTTATCCTTTTCTTAGTGCTTGATCACTTAATAAGGAAACATCTAGACTTTGAAAAGTACTTGATAGTTTTGTAGCAGAAGACTTTGTTGACTAGAAGGTAGGGCAGACCTAGAGCTCACCATGCAGCTCCATCAGATTCTTTGTAATGTAGAGTCCCCACCTCCTTGAAGAGGAAATTTTTTTACCTTTCTTTGTACCTCTTCCAATCAACACAAAACTCCACCAAGTAAACATGCACTATTTATTAGAAGATGCACTGATCAAATAGAGAAATCAGAGCCACCACTCAAAACTTAGTGAGAAGATTTTACAAATATATTTTTTATATCTGACTCTGTGATCATTTAACTAGACTCTGGGATGATCTAGCCAAGCAAGGAATTGGACATCTTAAACTTGTTCTCCTTTACTTCTTCCCCAGTAGAGACACCAATTTGCTGGGAGACTCGGAAGGGTAAATCAATCTGGTCAACAAAAGATTTTGAATATTACAATATAAACCAAACCAGAGATCCTAACAGATACTACTTCATTGTTGTTCTCCCCAGTAGAGTCACCATTTTGTTGGTGCTTTTCCTTGCAGGACCAAACTTGAATCAATAGATGGGCTTGATTCTCAAATTAGGCATTCAAGTTTGACAATAAAACAGTCCAATTGATGAGGATAAAGAACATCCTCCTTCTTCTTTGAGCTCCACATCACTTAGGCGGGTATTTCCTTATCTACACACTCAAGACACCTCATGATAAACAATAGGCTTGCAGATGGATTATTGTGGAATAGTCTTCAAACCCCTATAGGTATCCTGTACCCCAATGAAGCAAATTATAGAATGGGTATGAAAAAAAAAAATCTATCCTAACAACATAAAAGGGAAAGGGTGGAACTAAAGGTAAATGATTTAAAGATGGGTGAAAGGACCCCTGAGATGCCCTAAGTCCCTCATAGACCAGTGCCTTGTCCAATGGGCCACAGAGTCAAATTGCCTATTGCAATAGACAACTATGAAACAAGAAGACAATGTATTCAATGTGTTGATGCCTAACATCAATCACACACCATGACCAAACCTCACTTCAACAACCCACCTATGTATTCAAGTATGTAATTACCCATCAAAAGATTTTAACCCTCCCCTTAGAAGAGACCTATAAATAGATAATACATTAACCAGCATCCACTGGAAGACAAGCATGACATATCCTTCACACCTTAGCTCATACATACATGAAAACTAATCCTAAACCAATCATCTCTGCGAAGACAACTCTACTTGCAAATACATAGGCAATGCAAATAGAAAAATCAAACACCCTTGATGTATGATTAATGAATTTAGAATTCAAATGGAGATAGTTTGGTAACAATAAGAATATATTGAATCTTCATACATAGGACAAATCAATCATAGCATGTATCATATTCTTTGAACCAAACAAGGAAGGAAGAACACCCTAGGTGTAGAGATGTAGAGAAAATCTACAGGAAAAGGACCCTTCATGGAACTAGTTCTCCTCAAAATTGCAAAAAAAGGAACCCTTACAAAATAAAACATTTCACTATTTATACCGCCAGCTGCCTTGGAATCCTAAATAGGTTAGGATGCAACAAGCTTCAGATAGCTATGGTAAGACTTAGGGTTTCAACAACTACACCAACCCCAATTACAACAAAAAATTAAAATTCTCGGAGGGAAAACCAAGTACAGGTCTGTCAAATCTGAGGATGATCTTCATGAATGAGAAAAATCTCTAAGAAGTGCAAGAAGATCATAAATTTAGCCATACAAACCAACCTGATCAGACCTGCAAAATGTCTTGAGCAACCAAAAATATCCATCCCCACATGGCACAAACCTCTCTACAATCAATCATGTCAGCCTGGACCACACTGTAACCACCGGTGCCACCAAACAAATCAAATCTTGCCTCTAAAGCAATTAAAACCAGTCCTTTCTGTCATTGGGAACCCTCAAAAAATTCAAATTTGAATTACAACGGTCACAATCAAGCGCCAGCAGAAAATCACCGGTAATAATTTAAATCTAGGCCAACTTTAAGTTGCAGCCGTCAGATCTCATCCTTTCGTGGGCTTTAAGTCTTAACTCAACCACTACCCTCGGGTTTACTCCCAGTGACTATGCGACAATGCTTTTTCCTATTTGTGGAAAGAAAACCTTAACCCATCTTTAACTCTGTGACCCAGCGACAAGAGGAAAACATTTGACCTCGGTCCCATATTTAGCGAACTCGTGACTGAAGATTAGTTCCTATTCGCTGAATGTTTCACCTTTCCACGAATTCATTTAGCTATTATGCGAACGCTTTTTTGTTGGATCGCCAGTCAATTTAAAATATCACCAATTTATTGTGCAAATGAACGAGGCCTTTGAAAATTTGTTGGGCCGCTGAAAACTTTATTAGAACCGCTAAGACCTTTGATAACCCCGGGCCCACCTGAAAACCTACCACATGTCACCACATCATTTGCTATAATTGCTCGATCATCACTAACAAAGGACCCACTGCAAAGCTTCCCCCTTTAGTGAAGATCGATGGCTGTCACTACACCACTGACTTATCCATCATGCAACTCTGATCAATGGTATCATGACAATCGATAGATCCTATAGCTTATTAACTCCTCTGAGACTGGTGGACCCACTGACAAATCCAACTCAGCACACCTAGACCAATGAGAACATGCCCAAGTCAGCACCACCTGCAAGAGGACCCACCCACGTCAATTGTCAGAGAAAAGTAGAATCGATAGCTGGCATAAGATCTCATGGCTCTTACAACTTCCATGAGAACTTACGCCAACCATAGATTCTCTGCAAATTTCAGGTCCCACTGACACATCCAGAAAAGATTCAAAATCAACGGATGGCGCATGATCTCAAAGGGGAATAATATTCCTTAAGATCATGCACCGACCGTAGATTGAAAAGGCTTTACTACAGGCCCCACTGATAGGATATCCAGTCACTCACCCCTAGACTAATCAGATACCACCAACTATACATACATGTCAACGGACCCACCTATTTTAGAAGCTCTACCATAAAGGAGAATCAACGATCGGTCTTAAATCCTTATGTGTCAGAAATAACCCTTAAGATCATACTCTAACCGTCGATGCTTTGCCACTATCACAACCATTGAACCTCCAAAGTCATTGGCCCCACTGATAATATTCTAAGTCATTAATACATGGACCAATGAGAAAGTGCTAACTAAGCACACCTGGCATGTGGATCTGCAAAGAGGTATATCAGAAGATCAGGTGGTCGTCGCATAGTCTAAAGGGATCTGTCAGAGCTATAAGATCATGCACCCGCCATTGATTTTAAAAGACTACAAGATGTTGGGCCCACAAACCACATGAATACATGACCAAAGAATAGGAAACCGCCATGCCAAGTTGCCTGATGCTAAGACATAACCGCCCGATAATAAGAGATTACGCGAACACTATGTTCACGTAATCCCTAAGACAAAAAGCTAACCGTCGGGGAACTTAGAGAGTGCGCGACTGACATGTTTGTTGAATCACCAAAAGTTTAAAAGTGACCACCAAGGATTAAGTGAACAAGCGATCAACAGGGAAAGGAAATGTGCACATGCATTTTATGATCACTTAAGTGGCCGAAAAAGGTAACAACTAAATAGAATGAGGTCAGGGTAAATTAGGGCTTTCTCACTGCAATGGCTAGGTTTTTGAACCTTTTTGCTTAGGGTTTTAGCCAGGGATAGAAAAAAGGTTGTAGAAACTAGAGGAAAGTTGGTACAGTCATAAATTTTTTTGCAGGTCCAAGCCATTTTCTAAAGATTTTTTGCATTGACATTGTTAATGGTCTAACAATCCCCATGACCCCTTTCGATACATTTCAACACTCAAGTGTGTCCCAATGGGTCATATGACCTCTTAGGACACACTTAAGTGTTTTCATGTGTCAAATGGGGTCATGTGCACTTCCTAGTGGTCACAGTACACCTTATCACGTATTAGGACCCGTAGAAAGTACCAAAGATCCCTTTTGACATATTTCAACACACAAGTGTTTCCCAAAGAGGTCTATGACCTCTTAGGACACACTTGAGAGTTCTAATGTGTCAAAAAGGGTCATGGGGACTTCCTAGAGGTTCTAGTACACCTTATCACGTGTTAGGACCACTAGGAAGTCTTCATGACCCCTTTTGACACATTTCAACACTCAAGTGTGTCCCAAGGGGTCGTATGACCCCTTATGACACACTTGAGAGTTATAATATGTCAAAATGGGTCATGGGAAATTCCTAGGGGTCCTAAGATGTGATAAGGCATACTAGGACCCCTAGGAAGTCCCCATGACCCCTTTTGACACATTTCAATAGGGATCGTATGACACCTTAGGACACACTTGAGTGTTCTAATGTGTCAAAAGGGGTCATGGGCACTTTCTAGGGGTCCTAGTATGCTTTATCACACATTAGGACTTCTAGGAAGTTTCGATGACCCCTTTTACCACATTTCAACACTCAAGTGAGTCCTAAGGGGTCATATGACCCATTAGGACACATTTGAGAGTTCTAATCTGTCGAAAGGGGTTATCGGGACTTCCTAGAGGTCATATTGTGTTATAAGACGTAATAGGACCCCTAGGAAGTCCCCATGACATCTTTTGACACATTTCAACACTCAAGTGTGTTTGAAGGGGTCGTATAATTTCTTAGGACACATTTGAGTGTTCTCATCTATCGAAAGGGGTCATGGGGACTTCCTAGGGGTCCTAGTATGTCTTATCACATGTTAGGACCCCTGGGAAGTATCGATGACCCATTTTGACACATTTCAACACTCAAGTGTGTCCCAAGGTGTCGCATGACACCTTAGGACACACTTGAGTGTTGAAATGTGTCAAAAGGGGTCATGGGGACTTCCTAGGCATTGTAGTACACCTTATCATGTGTTAGGACCCCTAGGAAGCCCCCATGACCCCTTTATACACATTAGAACTCTCAAGTGTTTCTGAAGGTGTTATACAACCCCTTGGTACACACTTGAGTTTTGAAATATGTCAAAAGGGGTCATCGATAATTCTTAGGAGTCCTAACATGTGATAAGGCCTACTAAGATGCTTAGGAAATCCCTATGACCCCTTTTGACACATTAGAACACTCAAGTGTCTCCGAAGGGATTATACAACCCCTTGGGACACACTTGAGTGTTGAAATATGTCAAAAGAGGTTATGGGGACTTCTTAGAGGTCCTAGTATGTATTATCATGTGTTAGAATACCTAGGAAGTACCCATGACCCCTTTCGACACATTACAACTCTCAAGTGTGTCATAAGGGGTCATACGACCCCTTCGGACACACTTGAGTGTTGAAATGTGTCAAAAGGGGTGATCAAGACTTGCTAGGGGTCTTAACATGTGATAAGGTGAACTAGGACCCCTAGGAAGTGCCCATGACCCCTTTCGACACATTATAACACTCAAGTGTTTCCTAAAGTGTCATACAACCCCTTAGGACACACTTGAGTGTTGAAATGTGTCAAAAGGGGTCATCAGTACTTCCTAGGGGTCCTTGTATGCCTTATCACATGTTAAGAACCCTAGGAAGTCCTCATGACCCAATTTGATACATTAGAAGTATCAATTGCGTCGTAAGGTGTCATACGACCCCTTGGGACACACTTCAGTGTTGAAATGTGTCAAAAGGGGTCATTGGTACATCTCAGGACTCCTAACATGTGATAAAGCATACTAGGACACCTAGGAACTCACCATGATCCTTTCTGACACATGAGAACATTCAAGTGTGTCCTAAGGGATTATACAACCCTTTGCAACACACTTGAGTGTTGAAATGTGTCAAAAGAGATCATGGAGACTTCCTAGGGGTCCTAGTATGCCTTATCATGCATTAGGACCCCTAGGAAGTTCCCATGACCCCTTTTGACACATAAGAACTCTCCAATGTGTCCTAAGATGTCACATGACCCCTTGGGACACAATTGAGTGTTGAAATGTGTCAAAATGGGTCATCGGTACCTCCTAGGAGTCCTAACATGTGATAAGGCATACTAGGACACCTAGGAAGTCACCATGACCCCTTTTGACACATGAGAACACTCAAATGTGTCCTAAGGTATTATACGACCCCTTGAGACACACTTGAGTGTTGAAACGTGTCAACAAAGGTTGTGGGGACTTCCTAGGGGTCCTAGTATGTCATATAATGCATTAGGACCCTTAAGAATTCCCCATGACCCCTTTCGACACATTAGAACTCTCAAGTGTGTCCTAAGGGGTCATATGATGCCTTGGGACACACTTGAGTGTTGAAATGTGTCAAAAGGGGTCATCGAGACTTCCTAGGGGTTGTAACATGTGATAAGGCATAGTAGGAACCCTAGGAAGTGCCCATGACCTCTTTCGACACATTAGAACACTCAAGTGTGTCTTAAGGGGTCATACGACCCCTTAAAACACACTTGAGTGTTGAAATTTGTCAAAAGGGGTCATGGGGACTTCTTAGGGGTCCTATTATGCCTTATCACATGTTAGGACCACTAGGAAGTCCCCATAACCCCTTTTGACATATTATAACTCTCAAGTGTGTCATAAGGGGTCATACGACCCCTTGAGACACACTTGAGTGTTGAAATGTGTCAAAAGGGGTCATGAAGACTTCTTAGGGGTGCTAACAAGTGATAAAGCATACAAGGACCCCTAGGATGTCCCCGTGACCTCTTTCGACACGTTAAAACTCTCAAGTGTGTCCTAAGGGGTCATACGACTCCTTGGGACACACTTGAGTGTGGAAATGTGTCAAAAGGGATCATCGGTACTTCCTAGGGGTCCTAATGCATGACAAGGTATAATAGGTCCCCTAGGAAGTCCACATGACCCATTTTGATGCATGAAAACACTCAAGTGTGTCCTAAGGGGTCATATGACCGCTTGGGAAACACTTGAGTTTTGAAATGTGTTGTAAGGGGTCATGGGCACTTCATAGGGATCCTAATGCGTGATAAGATGTACTAGGACCCCTAGGAAGTCCCCATGACACCTTTTGACACATAAGAACACTCAAGTATATCTTATGGGTTCATACAACCCCTTGGGACACACTTGAGTCTTGAAATGTGTCGAAAGGGGTCATCGGGACTTCTGAGAGGTCCTAGTATGCCTTATCATGCGTTAGGACCCCTAGGAAGACCACATGACCCTTTTCAACACAATAGAACTGTCAAGTTTGTCCTAAGCATGCATCGACCCCTTAGGACACACTTGATTGATGAAATGTGTCAAAAGGGGTCATCAAGACTTTCTAGGGGTCCTAATGTGTGATAGGGTATATTAAGACCCCTAGGAAGTTCCCATGACCCCTTTCGACACATTAGAACACTCAAGTGTGTCCGAAGGGGTCATACGACCCCTTGGGACACACTTGAGTGTTGAAATGTGTCAAAAGTGGTCATGGAGACTTCCTAGGGGTCCTAGTATGCCTTATCACATGTTACGACCCCTAGGAAGTTTTGATGACCTCTTTTGACACATTAGAACTCTCAAGTGTGTCATAAGGGGTCATATGACCCCTTGGGAGACACTTGAGTGTTGATTTTGTTGAAATGTGTCAAAAGGAGTCATCGGGGATTCCTAGGGTTCCTAATGGGTGATATGGCATACTAGGACCTGTAGGAAGTTCCGCTAACCCCTTTCGACATATGAGAACTCTCAAGTGTGTCCTAAGGGGTCATACGGCCTGTTGGGAAAAAATTAAGTGTTAAAATGTGTCAAAAGGGGTCATGAGGACTTCATAGGGGTCTTAATGTGTGATCAGGCATACTAGGACCCCTATGAAGTCCCTATGACCTCTTTTGACACATTTCAACTCTAAAGTGTGTCCCAAGGGATTGTACAACCCCTTGGGACACAATTGAGTACTCTAATGTGTTGTTAGGGGTTACACCGGGACCTAAGGGATCCTAGTACACTTTCTTAAGCCTTAGGACTCTTAAGAACCTTCAATGACCCCTTTGGAAACCTTTTGGATGCCTTATATTGGTGTAATTAACCTATGTATTAATATGTCCTATAAAATATATATATTATATATATACTATACTTGATTTTATTATAATATTAATATATATTATATAATATTTAATATAAAATGTATATTATATAATATTTAATATATAATAGATATTATGTAATATTTAATATATATAATATATAATTTTTTATATATAATATATTGAAGTATGGAGAAATTGGAGGGAGAAAGGGGTTGGAAATAAATTCTACTGAGATTTTTGGGTACCCGAAAAATTGGGTACCTGATTAGGCTTGGTATTGCTTTGTGCACCAAACCTACATGGTCAACTCTTCAAATGTCACAAAAATGTGTTTTTCCCCTATTACTCTGAGTTCCAGACTTCAACCATGTAGCTGACAATTTTTTTTTCACCTGAATTTGATGAAATGAAAAGGGTATTTTAAGGAGATTATCAACTTTCTATTGATATAATTGTTGTCAAATTTTGAATTCAGTAAGTAATTATTAGTTATTTTCTAATTGAGTTACCTCTAAAGTGTTGATTTATATACTAATTGAAAAATGACTATAACTTTCAGACGGTATAACATTTTTGAAATACAAAAAATGTGTCACATTCTATGCTTCACCTACTAGAAGGAAAAATAATAAAAATTAAATTTTGTAAAGTTTTGAATGAGTTAAGGTGTTCAGACACAAGAGTTTTTTTTATTCTGAAAATGTTGTAGCAAAAAAATCATAATTAATTATTTTTTTGGAATAAAATTACAAAAAAATATGCATCACATCCGGGCATGAGTCTACTACTTATATATAAAATCTTATAAAATAATATTATTATTTGATCATGATTAAGGTGGTCAGACATACACCTACTTCTTATTTTTTTCCTGAAAGTTTTGTACTGTTGTATTGAAATCTATACTTTTCACCAATTATATTAATTTTTTTTTAGAAAAGGCCTAGTAGTTTAGAAACTGCATTCAATTTCCTACAGATTCTATTGTTACAACTTTTTGGTATTAGGTTGATAGCTAGTTCAAATTTGCACGTCAAGCTGACTAAACTTGATTTTCTGATTTTTCATTGCCACTTAAGGGCATAGTTTGGCCCCTCATGATCTTGCACATACCCACCTGCTTTCCTAAACCTTTTGAATGACAAGATTTCATCTTTAGACCACAAACTTGACATGCAAATTTTTCCTTTGTCTGAAGACCTACAAGATTCTGTATAATTGGATTAAATATGTTAATTTTGTGTTAACACTATAACATACAAAAAAAGAGGTGTTAAGAAGAGAATGTAGCACAAAAATGTGTTAGCCCAGGGGCATCATGTATTGTCCATACAAGCATTGCATGGAATTGAAATTATCTTTTTCATATTGGTCTAGAGATGTCATACATAGTGACCCATTCCATAACACCATCAACTCGTTGATAAGGGGCTCAATATATACATTGATATCTTTAACTTGGTACTTACCTAGTTGAATGAACAAAAAAATTACATAATTATTATGACCATTTTGATGGATTATTTATAATAAATTAATTTAGATGACTATTAAATGAAAAAATACCTAGAAAAATAATTGCCAATATTATGTGCTCCCTCTTTATGGACATCCAACAAGGAATGTTATTGTTGATAATAAAAATAGGCCACATCGAGTAAACAAATCTCATCTCTCCAAATAGATTGACACCGTCTGCTGCCAATTATGAAAGCTTGAGATTACGAGGTTCTTCAAGTTAAAGTGTGGCCAAGTTTCCTCTATTTCCTTGAATGCCAAACCATCCACAAGCATTCACATAATGTCATCTTGACTTCTATTACATGCATGGTAATTCATAAATTGTGCCAAGCTATTGCACCTGAATAATCGTTGAAGATGTGGAATAATGAGAATATACCAAAGAACCTTATGAGGCACCTTTTTTGTTATTTGATCTGATCGATATCTACTAATATGAAAATTAGGGCATTATGTTGCAAATTCATGATGTTTATGATATATAATATGATCATTCAGACCTGCATATATTGTTTGATACTCCATTCCAATATCTTTCATAATGGCGGATAATTCTCGGTACGAGCAAGGTAGAATATTTGATGGTGGTAACAAACACTCACCTATCAACCTACAACCAAAAATATAATTTATTAATCTAAAGAATATTAATTGCTACGTGATTCACCCTTTGTTAACTGTAGGGGAATTATGACTAAAAAAATGAAAAAATATGACATACCTTAACATACGTGTCATTGCTATGTTTGATAAACTATTCATAACCTTCAAGTTCACCAACAACAATATAATGACAAGAAGAGTTGTTTGGGAGCCTTTGTATAGGGGCTCATATGCCTTCTCAAGTATAGGTACGTCAACGTCATCTGCATCAACATCATCATCATCATCATCATCTTGATCATCATGATCACCTTGATCATTGTGATCTTCTTCCATGGGATCATTACCTTCTACTTCTATATTCACACCAACATGTTCCCTCATTTAGAAATCCACATTCTCTGGATTTTCATGGTCCATAACATGAAACCCAAGGTGGTTGACCTATATCAAAATGATGACTGTAAATTAACCATGACCATGATGTCATCATCAAATCATGTCTTATGTATTTTATAAATTATTAAAATACATACCAAAGGATGAAATTCATTTCCCCCTTCAATGTGACCATGTTGCCTACAATGTTCCTCGACTGTTTTGATTAGATATCTTCGAGTCTTTAAGCCCTTACAAATTTTGCAAGGACAATAACATTTTCCATCACCTTTTCTTTTAAAGTTAGACCGCAATCTAGCAATTGTCTCCCAATTTTGTTGTGGGTTGACATCATTAGACATAGTCTTTCTTGAATGGAATGACTCATTGGTAGAAGAAGGATGATTTGTTTGCAACCTACAGATACAAATCATCACTGAATAACCATTTTCTCAACTCTAATTTTCTCAACGCAAAGGGATATTTATCATACCATAGAAACCTGATTATTTTTATATGGAATACACCAAGGAGTACCATCAAGAATATTAACCATTTACAATGATGAAAAGTAAACCTAAATCAAATAGCTCATTTTTTTATCAGCATATACATAGTCTCTATGTATATGAAAAATGAAAGAAATATCAAGCTGAAATAAAATAGTGAACAAAATAGTATTCCACATAGAGTGAATGAAATATACCATCAAAAGAAGGTGACAAAATCCTGTCACGGAGCACAGGCATGGGAAATCAGAAAGGGACAAAAGACAAGAAATAAGAAAAATCACTACGACTATAGAAAAATCATTAAGACTATAGAAAAATCATGAAGACTATAATCACAAAAAGAAACACTTTGTCAAAAATGTTCAAAATCATTAGGACTATAGAAAAATAATTAAGACTATAGAAAATCAAATTTTAGAAATGGACGGTTTTGATGCTTTGCCATTACAACAATTAAGTATTCATCATTTGGTATTGTGTATTCCATTTAAGTATGTCAACAATATTCAAAATCTTGTCACCAAGCATAGACATAGGAAAAAAAAAAGGGACAAAAGACAAAATAAGAAAAATCATTAGGACAATAGAAAAATCAAGTTCTAGAAATGGATGGTTCTGATGCTTTTCCATTACGACAATTGGGTATTCATCATTTGGTACTTCTTGGTGTATTCCATTTAAGTATGTCAAGCACAAAGTATTCCATTTACATTTGACAAACATGCAGATATGACCAAGCATTTATGCAAGGGTCAAGGACCTATAGGTATATCTAAGTTTGTTATATGGCCTTTGATGCCATAATTATCAATTGCACTTCAAAGTGCACAGATGCCAAAAAGATGTAAAATTGCATTTTTATAACTGACTGTGTAGGTTAAGAAGAAGTTGAAAATTAGTTTGTAAGGGGATTTTGGTTAGTTTTGTACATGATTTTTATGGGAGAGGATTCTTAGAAGCTATGGGGAGGTGTGTATGGTTGAAGAAGACAATTTAATAAACTACCAAGCAATAAACTTTTAATTCTTTACAAACAATCACTTCGTTGCTCGTGAAGACACAGTCTGGTATTTATATTATTAAACTCTCTATTCAATGCAACATTGATAGGAAAAGTATTCATTGATTGGTATTATAAGTTTTGATCATTCCATGTACTAATTATATTGTTTTTGAAGTCTTAAAATCAAAGAATTTTAGTCCCTTTTATTCCCTTGTATTACCTGGGCCTATAAGTGTTTATGCAAGGAAGGTGAAAGGAGGTAAGGAATAGTGACCATCTTCCAACTTTTAAATTACATTTCTATTGCACTACTAATGTTGTTGAATATGAAACCTTCATTCCAATTTTTAATTTGGTGTTAACAAGGAAAAATAGTAACTACAACATCACTACCAAGATATTACAACAAACTTGCATTTTTTTCAAGTATAGCTTATAAACATTAGAAGTCTTGTGAAGAGTCTTGGTGAGTTTAAGCACCCTTTTGAAGCACTTTAGAAATATTGAATACATCATTGCTTTGTCAAATAGTCTTGGTCTAATAGAACTCCCAACAATTCTTAAACATACTTTATCTAATATGATGAATTCTTAAATAATTAAGGTTGGAGTAGACATAGTTATCACACAGTTTTTTGTGTGGTACAAGGAAGATTTGGCTAGGTCAAATCTTCCTTTGTGCTAACAGTCTATAGAATTAGACCTTTATTAAGAATTCATCATATCAGATAAAGTAATTCCGACCAATATGGGAACAGAAGTAAAAAAAAAAAAGGTCAAATTTTATACATATATCCCGCCTACCGGCACATTTCATTTTGGCATAGTTCACGAGAAAAGGAGTGTTGAAGGAGGCGGTATAAGGTGTGAAGCTACACTAGGTTGACACTACGTGCCTATATGCAAGTAAGTTCGAACCAGTGGTTGAATATCACAGAAGTGCGGACTGATGAGTAATAAAATCTTCATTTTAAATCTTAACTAATAGATTAAGCATATTATTACTATGCTTAATGTTCCATTTTAATGCATTTAACACAAAAAACAAAATTACAAAACTGAACCAATGGCATGTTTACAACAAAGGTTTAATAGAACTCCTAACAATTCTTAAACATACTTTATCTGATATGATGAATTATTAAACAATTATTAAAGAATTCATCATATCAGATAAAGTATGTTTAAGAATTGTTGGGGTTGGTCCTTTGGTGTGTATTAAACAAAATAGAACTTTCAGCATATTATTATCATTATGTTTCTTTGTTGTAAACATGCCATTGGTTTAGTTTTGTAAAAAAAAATTATGTTGAATGCATTTAAAATAAAGGTCTGATTCTGTAGACTATTCGTCAGACAAATCTTCATTGTCTTCTGATTGTCTTCTTTATAGACTAGCTCATTTAAATGGAACATTAAGCATAGCAATAATATGCTTAATCTATTAGTAATAATATGCTTAATCTATTAGCAATTATCTGCATTTAATCTATCAATTACTAATAGTTTTGTACTACACATGAAACGTATTGTCAATTTGAAGATAGTCTGTGCCATGTGTGATGGTTAAGTAATGGGAAAGTTATGATGATTTAATTGTAGAACTACTGGTCCCTTGAAATGTTCAATGTGATTTTCTCGTGAAGACACAGTCTGTTGTTTATATTATTAAACTATCTATTCAATGCAACATTGATAGGAAAAGAATTCATTGATTTGTATTATAAGTTTTGATCATTCCATGTACTTATTATATTGTTTTGAAGTCTTAAAATCAAAGAATTTCAATCCTTTTATTGACTGTTCTTGTACAGTGCTTGGCATGCAAACAATCTTTTTCTTGAAGAACCAATGATTTCCTAGGCTTTGTCAAATAGTTGGCAAGAAATGATGTATTCAATATTTCTAAAGTACTTCAAAAGGCTTAAAATCACCAAGACTCTTCACCAATACACCCCCCATCCTACCATCCACACCCATCCACTCATGTCAAGATCTTGTCCAAAATCATGTTGAAATATCCATTAACACAAAATAAGATCCTTCCCTCTCACTTCCTTCATTACATAATCACTTTTGGAGTATATTCTAAAGTCCTTGAATCCAAGAAAATGTAAGTCAATAACACCAAATATATCACTTAAACTCACCAAGACTCTTCACAAGACTTCTAAGTGATATATTTGATAAGAAAGTGGCCACTATATCAAAATGTTAAGAATTGATCTAGGTAGTGAATACATATCAAATGATTTTCCAAACTTTTACAAAGAAAATAGCATAAAGAAACAATTTACAATAGGTATACTCCTCAAAAAAATAGAGTATCTAAGAGAAACAATAGAACAAGTATAGAAATGACACAAATTAAGATAAAATTAAAACATCTACCATATGAGTATGGGATGAATCAGTTGCATGTTCAATACATGTTAAATAGATGTCCAACAAAAGTAGTGATAAATAAAACTCCAAAAGAAGCTTGGAGAAAAATGATGCATTATATAACACAATTGAGAGTCTTTGGATATGTGACATACTCATTAATACCACAAGACTTGAGAAAGATAACTTTAGAAAGGACTCACTATGTCTAGATCAAGAACAAAATAACAAAAAATAATTGGATGGATATTTGTTGAATAGGTGATCCTCCTTTGAATTTGTGAGGTAAAACTCCCTCTTATGATATAATATGGTTTTTTGAATGTTGTTTTGACTGAAAAATAGTAAAGGAAAAACTAACACCCAAGCATAGGCATGATGTTGATGTGAATAGTAGGTTTACAAATAAAGGGAGAACAAGAAAATGTTTCACAACTCATCTTTTCAAATGCAAATAGAAAATATGGCACAAATTTAATAACTTATTTCTAGATATATAACACCTTATAACTCTTAGTCTATATAAATCTCTATAAACATAACTATACTAAACATTAAAATATCAGAAGAGAAACCACAATACTCAAAGTTAATTTGCAATTGAGAAGACCTAAATATCACCCTCTAAAAGGACATCATTATTCCTCACTAATATTACCAGTATATTCAAAAGGCCTATTGTCCTTCAATTCATTATCACCCATAGTAGTCAAGTTAGAGGAATCCACTTTCTTAGTACTCTTCACAAGACTACAGATGTGAACATTAGGAACTTTTCCAGCATTTACATCTCGAACCGGCTCAGAGGATCCTTGATTCTCAAAATTATTTTTAGAAGAAGGAAAGTTATCTTCAGGATATCCACTATTTCACCTAGGGTTTCCATAATTGACTTTCTCAGAAGCCCCAACACTATCCATATTCCTATTATCTGGAAGACCATTATCACCCCCAAGAAGGACATCATTATAATATTTAGGCTTCCAAAATTTTGTTTCCTTCTTCTTAGGTTTAGGGGTAGGATAAACTCCTTAAGAGGACATTCCTTGGACAATTTTCTAGACTTATTACAATTATAGCATACAAAGGAAAATGATTTGAACTCAATAGGCTGCACACACTTCCCAAGTATGGATACCTGATCAATAGAAGAGGAGAGATCCCTAGACTGGGCCACTCCAACACATATTCTTGCATAAAATAGATGCTTACGATCTACAATCATGACATCAATACAAAGAAAATCCTTGAATCCTTGAATCTAAGAAAATGTAAGTCAATAACACCAAATATATCGCTTAAACTCACCACGACTCTTCACAAGACTTCTAAACTTGATATATTTGGTGTTATTGACTTACATTTTCTTGGATTCACAAGATCTTGACATGAGTGGATGGGTGTGGATGGTGGGATGGGGGGGGGGGGGGGGTGTATTGGTCAATGTGATCTGCTCATGAAGACACAGTCTATTGTTTATATTATTAAACACTCTATTCAATGCAACATTGATAGGAAAAACATTCATTGATTGGTATTAGAATTTTTTATCATTCCATGTACTGATTATATTGTTTTAAAGTCTTATAATCAAAGAATTTCAATCCTTTTATTGATTGTTCTTGTATAGTGCTTGGCATGCAAACAATCTTTGTCTTGAAGAACCAATGATTTCCCAGGCTCTGTCAAATAGTTGGCAAGTAGTGATGTATTCAATATTTCTAAAGTTCTTCAAAATGCTTAAACTCACCAAGACTCTTCACCAATAAACCCCCCATCCCACCATCCACACCCATCCACTCATGTCAAGATCTTGTCCAAAATCATGTTGAAATATCCATTGACCTAAATCAATATCCTTCCCTATTACTTCGTTACATAATCACTTTTGAAGTATATTCTAAAGTCCTTGAATCCAAGCAAATGTAAGTCAATAACACCAAATATATCACTTAAACTCACTAAGACTCTTCACAAGACTTCTAAGTGATATATTTGGTGTTATTGACTTTCATTTTCTGGGATTCACAAGATCTTGACATGAGTAGATGGGTGTGGAGGGTAGGATGGGGGTGTATTGGTCAATGTGATCTACTCGTGAAGACATAGTCTACTGTTTATATTATTAAACTCTCTATTCAATGCAACATTGATAGGAAAAGCATTCATTGATTGGTATTATAAGTTTTTATCATTCCATGTACTAATTATATTGTTTTGAAGTCTTAAAATCAAATAATTTTAGTCCTTTTATTGACTATTCTTGTATAGTGCTTGGTGTGCAAACAATCTTTGTCTTGAAGAACCAATGGTTTCCTAGGCTCTGTTAAATAGTTAGCAAGCAATGATGTATTCAATATTTCTAAAGTGCTTCAAAAGGCTTAAACTCACCAAGACTCTTCACAAGACTTCTAGGTGATATATTTGGTGTTATTAACTTACATTTTATTGGATTCAAGGACTTCAAAATATTGAGTTACATGGGGGGTGTATTGGTATAGGGCACCTAGGCCATTCGGTTTTACTTTGGGACTTGAGTTCTATATTTTGTTTTTCTTTGTAATAAAGGATGTCTTCTAAATTCCTAGACCATCCAATGGTTTGGTTTTAGTCCTTCTTGTGTGGAGGTGTGTATGGTAGAAGAAGACAATGTAATGAACTACCAAGCAATAAACTTTTAATTCTTTACAAACAGTCACTTTTCTACTCGTGAAGACATAGTCTGGTGTTTATATTATTAAACTCTCTATTCAATGCAACATTGATAGGAAAAGCATTCATTGATTGGTATTGTAAGTTTTGATCATTCCATGTACTGATTATATTGTTTTGAAGTCTTAAAATGAAAGAATTTCAGTCCTTTTATTGTTTTGAAGTCTTAAAGATGCGAAACCTTGTGAATAACAATAATACTCGCAGTCACAGGTCTAACACATGGGGTTTTAAATTTTATTTTTTGCACTTCTGTGATATGGAAGGAAAAATTCCCTCTTACATGGGGTTTTAGCTTTTATTTTTCGCACTTCTGTGATATTCAACCACTTATTTAACATTTTTTTACAATGAAACCAAAAGTAGCATCAATTTTACCTTGAAATCAGTTGATGAGGAAACAAAGAACCCACCCTTAGTTGATTGGTTGCTATGTATCTTTGGAAATTGAACATAATTAGAAGTGGAAATTCACAGGCCACTTCTAATGGTGGCGTGAACACCATTAGAAGTGCACAGATTAGGGTTTCAAACCCATGACAAATGAAAACAATTTGAAAAAAAAAACAATCTACCCTTCATTAAGAAAATGCCAAAAAAATTGAATCTCTTACCAAGGCTACAATGAAATGGTTGAAATCGAATGCCTATTCCTCTTGATGCTTTCTCAGGTTTGAGAATAGTAAGGAGATGCTAGAACTTATAGGCTAGATGCATATAGTGGGTGTCAACATACAACTTCCCTCCATATACCGCGTCCTTCAGCATTCCTTTGCTCGTGGACTATGCCAAAATAAAATAAAATGAAATGTGCAGGAAGGCGGGATATATGTATAAAATTTAACTTTTTTTTTTAACTTCTATTCCCATGTTGGTTGGAATTACGACCACTATTTAGGGTCGTAATTTCGACCAACATGGGAATACAAGTAAAAAAAATCAATTTTTTCTTCTATAAACCGACCATGGAAAATCATTTTATAACTTGGTCGGAAATGTTGGTCTAAAAACTAGGTCAAATGTACTAGTGAGACACTATGTTATATTTTTTTTTTAAAAAGGGACCATTTTCAGTGCTCCCCTTTTGAAGCCCTTCTCAACCAATTTTAAAAATATTAGTAGTTTAGAAACTAGATTCAGAGTACTACAACTCTTATTTTGGTCATACCTTAAAATTTTGGGTGTAACTATATCTTGATTTTGTCGTTAAAATTCAAAATTTGTTGATTTAAAAAAAATGGCATCTTATACTCCTTTTTTGTCCATCTTTGTGCATGTACCCAAGAAAACTATACATTTGGCAAACTTGTGCTTAGAACTGCTATAGTTGACTATGCATAACCCTTCTAATTTCTTAAAAATATCATTTGTTATTAGTAGAATATTGTATTTTTATTGAAAATAGAACTTATATATGGCTTAAATTGACCGAATACCTATTAATTATCATAAATGTTTGTTATCTCTAACTTTTATATCCAACACAAAATGACCATTAGTTAAACAAAAAAAAAGAATCGTTGTTATTAAAATAACACATTATTATATTAAATACAACTTATATGCAACATAAATGGACCAATAGTTGAACACTAAAACCTTTTGACAATCTCACATATTTCAATGGAAAATACAAGGTATTTATTGTGTTCACCTTTTATATTTATGATAAGGCAAATTATTAATATGAAACACTCCAATGCTTATGCATTGCTATCCCAATAGTTGTACACATAAGAATAATATTTGATCACTAGACTAACAATACTTGTGTAAGTGGGTACCTTATTTTATTAAGTGAGCATTTTTAATTTTTTTTTAAATGACACAATTATAGTAGATAGCTATGATCATTTTACTTGGAACAAAAAATATTATTTATTTTACTTGTTAATGATTTACGAGCATTTGAATTTTTTATTTAAATGTAGATTATTTAATTACAATATTTACTATAAATGTGTTGCAAGGTTAAACAATATAATCACAAGTAGGTGCACAACTATTAAACCTTGTAAGTACAACTATTGACTACTCTCTCTTATATACACAGTAGTTTGCTATTAGAATCTAACTAGTGATTAAACTTTTTAATTTTAGCCAATCAATCTTCTTCAATATTTATATTAATATCATATTTCACTATTTGATAAAGTTAGATGCAAAATATTTAAATTTATTAATTTAGAAAAGTATTTATCATCCATCTCATTGGCTTAAAAAATATATGACTGTGTTTGAGTCTTGTAGTACAATAATTTTTTTTAATTTGAATGAAGTATTTTTGTAAGGGAAAAAACATTATTAGTTCATGCCGTAAGCAAGAGAATTATAGGCATCGTTATATTTAACTTGTTATTAATAATTATTATTTTAGCTCGTTTTTACCGGGAATCTTCCTTGTTTGACGGTGTTTTTATTAATAAAATATTTCATTTTATTAAAGATTTGGCTTGCTGTAGCTTATTTTTGCTTCCGTCTCTCCTTTGTTCTCAAGTTTTTGCCAAAGATTTTCAGCAACGGCTTAAGTCTTGTGCTTATGTGGGCTCCGACATGGCTTTTTGCTTCATCTTGTAAAGGAGCATCTAATTAGAGTCTCACCCTATATCAGAAGTCTTGAGAGTGGGCCCCATAATTTCCTCAGCTCTCACTTTATGAGAAGCTTATAATAAGAAGAGACCTGACGACAACTATAATTTTGATCATTTGCCAACATTATAATAATTATAATGATTAATTTTATTAATTAATTTAAAAGTATACTATAGTTTTTAACATAATTTTATTATATTAAAACATTGTAATCATATTGTATTTCTTTGTAGTTTTTAGCTTTTGTTTTGTTCTATAATTATTGCTATGTTATGTATATTGTATTTTGTTATTTTATTTTTATTTTTTATTATTTTTTATTGCTAGTTTTTTCTTTTGCATTAATCTTGAGTTTCCTTTGCAATCAAGCAAAACAACTACAATTGTTTATTGCACTAATCACAGAGTGTCAGTAATCACAGCCCTCTCAAGGAATTTCGCTGCTCTGCAGCCTTGTTTTTACTGCAGCCTTCTTTCACTTCTTTCTTTCACATCTGTAATCACAGCTTTGTCAACATTTTAACAAGAACTTCACTGCTCTGCAACCTTCTTTCACTTCTTTCACATCTGTCACTCTATTTTATGTTCACACCCTAATTTTACGAACTCCCCGTGCCGTTTTAAACCCACCCTAAAGAGTATTATAGTCACATCTTTTAATCCAAAATCTGTCTTGTCTATGGTGAGTGACAAGAAATGATTTGATGACAAGACATTAGGCCCCGGGCGAGGTAGGCTACGGAAGCCCTGTACATATTTTAAATTTACAGAATATTGGCACTTTTTCCAAATTTTTGCTGCCTTATGTGACCTTACATTCCCAATCCTATCGCGTGTTTAAGCAGTACAAAATATTAGAGTCTCCTACTGACATTAAAAATGACATGATTTTATTCACTGCAAATTTGCCGTGTTGTGTATAAAACTCGATATGCGGAGCCATAGCTGAAAATGATTTGCACATAAAATGGTATATAAGTTAAAATGAATTCGAAGTAGTCATTTTCCTCCTAGCTATCAATGGTAATTGGAAAAGGATTTGATGTAGACAGAATGACCCATCATAAATTAGTTTTGATTAAATAAGTGTAGTTGAAGAACTAATAATTCAATAATTAATGTTATTTTAAATTATGTTCATAAAGTTTAAAAGGAGTTTTTAGAAAAAAGATTTATTATTTATTTGTTATTTGTATTTATGTATTTTTACTTAAAGGTGGATTTTTCAAGTTATTTGTCAACATAAATTTATGGTGAATTTAAAAAAGTATAACGATTTATAAAAGGTCTATTGAATAATACCAAAAAATAAAATATTTTAACTATATGAGTCAATGAATTTAC